>JAVSBS010009526.1:0-56184 GCA_033124195.1 Coracias cyanogaster
TTGCAGGTGAGGTTGGCCGGGGCTCGGAGCAACCTGCTCTGGTTGCAGATGTCCCTGCTCCCTGCAGGGGAGTTGGATGAGATCACCTATAATGGTCCCTTCCCACCCAAACCGGTCTATACAGCTTAGTGCCTGTGTTGTTATTTGTATGGTGCATTATCTCCTTAAGAAACAGGATTCTGTGACTGATAACAGACCTTGAGCGGGAAAACCAGTCCCTGCTTGGATATGTAAAAGTGAATCCCCAAACAACTGATCGGGAAGTAGATGTAGATGCGTCTGTATGTACAATTTCCCTTTTCTTGTTTTCCTTCTAAAAACTTCTGGAGTTTGATTGTTTTTTTTCTTTTCCTTTAGAATCGGCAGCCACTGATAAATCAGATCAGCAGCGTCTCCAATATGAACCTGTCTTTGAGACCTGGTGTGCCAACACAGGTGAGAGAAATAGTACTTTACAAAAAGAAATCACTTTTTCTGCTTTCTCCCCACAGTTCAACACAGTAGTAGAGCTATGTGATGAGTACATGGAATAAATTCTGAAGCTTGGATACAAGCAATGCACTCTGTATGATATTTTAGTGTTTTCTTTCTGAGAGTCTTCCCCCTATTCACAAGGCGTAAATGGTTGTTTATCAGGAATACACTATAACTGCATTTTTAACCAAGCTTCCCATTTCCTAAAGATGCTTTTTTTTTAATAAGCTACCCAATTTGCAATTACAAATCGCTGCAGCATTAGAGGCTGGCGTGATTTCGGTTACTGTTGGAAGCCTTTCCCAACAGAAGCATGAACAGGCTTCTTTTCTCCTGTGTAATATCACCGTCAGTTGTGTGGGGGGGGAGGCGGGGGGACCTTCCCGCGGGCGCTGGGCGGGCTGCGGCGGGAGGGTGGCTGATGGCGGCGGCGGCTGTCCCCGCAGGGCCCCATCAACGCGCAGATGCTGGCGCAGCGGCAGCGGGAGATCCTGAGCCAGCACCTGCGGCAGCGGCAGATGCAGCAGCAGCAGCAGCAGCAAGTGCAGCAGCGGACGCTGATGATGCGCGGGCAGGGCCTGAGCATGACCCCCAGCATGGTGGCGGCCGGGGGCATCCCAGCCACCATGAGCAACCCGCGGATCCCGCAGGCGAATGCGCAGCAGTTCCCGTTTCCTCCGAACTACGGTACTGGGGCCAGCCCGCAGCGCGTTGTGGTGGTCCGGGCCCCCGGGGACGGTGGGGAACACAGGGCTGGGAACCCTCGGGAGTCCTTAAATGCAACGCGGTGCCTTCCCCTTCCTTAGCCCTGGTACTGCGTCCTCTCCGAGCTCCACTCTTGCTTGAGCACTAGCAGAAGTGCAGCGTGTGTGGGTTTTTATGTGTATGCAGATAAAGCGTGTGTGCACGCGTGGACACATGTATGTGTGTGTCTTGACTTGATGGGCTCTGAATTTTGACTGAACTAAACAAACCAATATATACGATAAAAGTGCAAATGGAAGAAGAGATGTGAATTGATGTTGGCGACCAGCATCAAGTGACCAGAAGCAAAGCTGGACATCATTTTTGTTTAATTTTGGTATGAGATGTTGCTTAAATATCAGGCAGATTCTTCCCCAAGAAAGATAATTCTTCATGTGTACATTATAATGTGAAGCTAACAACTAACTAGTGAATTTAAATAATATAAATTAGTTTCAGATGAGACATTTCCTTCCCTGTCCCTAAGCCTGGGTGTAATGCAATAATTAACACCTTTTTGTGTGTATGTTCCACAAAGCTGTCATTTTATGATGCAGACAGAGAGGATAAGTCACACAAACAGGGAATATAAGAATAGGTTTCATACCACCTGATTCTCCCCAGCATTCAGAGTGGTTCGTTTCTGTTGAGTGTGCTGTTCATGACAAACTTAAACAAGACCCAGGTGACTTGGTTGAAAACAAAATTTCTGCATACAATTGGGATTTTACAGCTTAAATTGGGGTTTTTCTGCACCTAGATAATTTTTCGATTCTACAAAATCATGAAAAGCTTGCACAAAATGGCGTTGCCTATTTTTGCAGGGACGCAGAAATGGAGACTCTAAGGTTCTAAGAACTTTGGAAAAAAAAGACAATGGCAGGGTAAACGTTAAAGGTAGTGCTATGCAGTAAATGCATAACTTTCACCAAAATGGATTTATAGACAGAAGCAACATGTTTTGTTTGTTGTTTTGAGTGCAGTTTTGGAGGGGGAAAGTCACTTACCAGTGGTTTTATTTTGGTCTGCAGAAAGGAGAGGCCACTTGTGTGATTAGGACACAAAGGCAGCCGACATATTTATGCACAGTCATTTTTTTTAAGGTCATACATATAGTATTAGTTGATGGTGTCTTGCTTTTAGTCCAGATCCCCCATTAGGACACAAGTTTCTAGAATCCAGGTGACATGAGTAGGACTGTGTAAAGACATGTCTGCGGGTATGAGCTCTTGACTTGTTTTAACTTTGAACATTCAGTGCCTAAATGTCTCGTTTTCTTCCTCAGGTATTAGTCAACAGCCCGATCCGGGCTTCACAGGGGCCACCACTCCTCAGAGTCCACTGATGTCCCCAAGACTGGCTCATAGTCAAAGCCCCATGATCCAGCAGTCTCAGGCTAATCCTGCCTATCAGTCCTCTACGGAGATGAATGGGTGGGCACAAGGAAATATGGGTGGAAACAGGTAAATCCAGAACAGGACCAAAATGGACACACAGAGTCACAGGGTCGTTTATGGTCAGCGCTTATTTATGGGGCTGTTTGATGTAATTTCTTTGTGGTTAACAATCTATCCTAAAAGAGGATATTTGGCTTGGCGAGCAGGTTAAGTTCTGTCTCTGTACCAGGTGAAGTGAGAGCGTAGCTAAAAGAGCTGCGTCCACACAACGCGCGGCCTTGTCTGCAGCCACAGTTCCTTACGGAGCACCTCTGCTGCTCAGCGAGCTCCAGCACCCGACGTTGGTGTGGACGCATTTCTTCTGCGCACCATTTCCATGCTGTGCTCCCACACCGCATTCCACGCGGCTGGCTCAGCCGGCCCGGAGCTGCGGGGCTAACAGTCCATCTGTCCACGTTGGGTGGGTTGGATATTGAACGCCCTCGGTAGGCAGCAGCGAGCTTCCCGATGGCAATGATCTGTGGAAGACCAGAGGAGCTATTGGGTTGGTGTACAGCCTGTGTCACTTGGCACTGGCATGCACAGTTGTCTCTCTCATCCTGAAGCTCTCAGGCCACTCTTACTATCCCAACCCAGCACCAAATATTTTTCCTGCTGGTTGACAAAGATGTAATAAAGCCCAGGTCACCAGTATTTCAGTGCTGAGGCTGATCCAAGTACAGTTCCCTGGTTTATCCCTTAAACTCAACCTTGCCCGTGCCTCTTCTTCACTGTCTTGCTGCAGCATCTGCAGGAGGCACAGCTACCGCTGCTGCGGCTTCCACCGCAGCGGCGGCAGGGGCAGCTCCACCAGACCAGCGGTTGGCTTGCTGGGCCGCAGCTCTACAGCAGAGACATGTCACATGCGCTTACACAAGCCACTGAGTATTCACAATGATCAGCAGTGTGCTGTTTCAGCCATCCAGATAACAACTTAAAAATGGGGTTAGGTGCCCTGAAAAGATGTGGAATTGGAAGGAAGAGAATGGTGGGATTTTCCAAGGCTGGTCCTGTGCCCGGAATGCCGTTGCGCTCCACCAAGCCTCACAGGACGCAGCAGTAGCCTAATGGAGAACCCAAGTGCGAGGCTGAGCAGTAACCTTGGGAGATCTCCTCAGCCGTGGGAGCAGCGCTTCCCAGGGAAGGAGCGGTCAGCCCCCGATGTGGGGACGCACGGCCACGAGCCCGGGAACACACGGCCACCCTGCCACGGGGGTTCGGTCTAACACAGATCCTCTGAACAGACACACTGCCAGGAATAATTCCTTTGCTGGCTTATGCTCAAAGAGTAGAAAAGATTGATATGGCAACAGTGAAGTGCATTTAGGAAATGTAAAAAAAGTCCCTCATGTGACCTCTGACATGAGGGGAGGGAAGATATTCTCCAGAAAGCACTTGACTTTGAGTAAAACCTGAGATGAGATCTTCCACGGTTACTCCTCCTGAAGTTGTTCTGAAATGGCCTCAAAGGAACATAGAGGGTCGTTGTCTTAGACTTTTATGTTGTTTCCTACAGGGCCACATTTTCAAAACCCGATGCTAAGATACAGGAAATGAACTTCTGCACAATTGCATGTCTGTATTTGTGAGCCCACTTTGCTGTACGCGCAAATCTGGTGTTCCTGTGTGCAGGTAGCCCCTTGGGCTGGCAGCCGAATGGACCAGACCCCATTGCAGCCCAGCAGCCCTGGGCTGTGCCAGCGCTGAAGGGAGAAAAGGTGCTTTCCTTGCCCTCCAGAAATGACTTTCTGAGGCATGCTGAGGAGGCACACGGAGCCCGTTTGGACAGCGGTCCGGCTGTTCCTGCACACACACAGCAGATTTGTGCTGTGCCATAGTTCCACACGCGGAGGCATGTGTCTTTGTGCACAGACATGGGACCTTGCGCTTCGAAAACCTATTCCTGATACGTGAATCTAGCTGAAAACTGGTTTTTCCTTTGAAGTTGGAATAAGTGACTATATACAGATTCTATCTTAAGATATATAAAAATGAGAGTAGTTTCTTAGTGGCTTCAGCATTCTAAGTCTGACACATTGCTTTTTCCATTCCTTGCTGTAGCATGTTTTCACAGCAGTCCCCACCACATTTTGGGCAGCAAGCAAGCACCAGCATGTACAATAATAACATGAACATCAGTGTATCCATGGCAACCAACACAAGTGGTATGAACAACATGAACCAGATGACAGGGCAGATCAGCATGACCTCAGCGACCTCTGTGCCTACATCAGGGTTGTCCTCCATGGGTCCTGAGCAGGTGAGAATTGAAGGACGTGAGATGACAGCTAGAGGATTTGCTGTGACTTCCAGTAGCTTTCCAGGTCCGCTGCGTTGGGCTGTAACTGCTGTAAGCCGTTACCTTTCTTTTACTAGTTTTCTTCAGACATGGCGATGTTAAAAAGGCTTTGTTTTTAGCTCTGCGCTCAGATAACCAAGGTGGCCAATGAGGTAGAGAGCACTTTTTGCATCTCAGTTGTCCATTTTGACCTTGCACCACCATAGCTAGCACACATAGTTGCTCCCGGACGTCCGAGGAGGCGTGTGCTGATCTAGCTCCTGCTTTTGGTAGGTAAGTTCCATAGCAGCATTGCAGGTCACCGGTGTCCCTGCTGGCTCTCTCAGCCAGACCGAAGGGCAGGCAGCTGTCCTAGAGCTGAGGGTGAAGGGTGCTGACAGTGTGTGAGAGACACTTCTGCTGCCACGGTGTTTGTAGTGCCTGACGATAGGCAGCCAGCTTCAAGAGCTACCCATCCGGCACCTTCACAAGCACAACATCCAGGCTTTTTGTGATGTGGTGCATATAAAGTAGGCTGCTGAATCGATGGGTAAGTAACCTGTTCCTTTCTGCTGAGAGGAGGTTTGTGCACTCCATTCTGCTTGAGACTGCCACTCAGGGTGTCTGAAGTAAGGAAAATAACATTTCCCCTTGTCCACCTGCAGTTAAGCTCACGCAGGACATTAATAAGTGTTTGACAAACAAATCCTCTTAATTAACAGGTTCATAGGTTGGTTTCGGAGCTGAACTCCCGTTTGTTCAAAACACAGGCTTGAGATTATGGACTTTTCTAAGAAAAAACAGGCAGGAATGTACCTCTTGTGTCTTCAGGCGGCATCTCCTGCTCTGGTGGACAATACTATAAACCTTTTTTCTGAGACTGTAACATTCCAGCTTAAAGCTGATTATCTTATTGACTTGTTAGCATGTGTCCCTTTTTCCACCCTGAAGCTGGTAACAGAGTACTTACTTTTCCAATAGTCTTTTACTTTTTTTACTTTTTTTACTTTTTTTACTTTTCCAATGTTGTCCTTTAGCTTAAGTAGCCCTTTTTTCTTCTCGTGTTTTAGAAAGAGCCATTCTATCAACATTATTTTTGTGTTGCTTTGAGATCATTGGATTAGTTTTTTTCTGGGTTTCGTGGGGTTTTTCTTGTGGGTTAAACAAGCCACAGTGTTTCAGTGTCTCCCGGTAGGCTTTGAATTCCCTTTCCTTCTCTGCACCTGTTCCGGAGCGAATCCGTGTTCCCTACGCACAGAGCCATGTGCACAACACCAGTTCTTCCCCTTTCTCTTGGCATACTCTGATGGATGCGGCCCCAGATCACATTTGTCTCTTACAGCTGCCACATACTGGTGACCTGAAGTAATTCCGATACTCCTGAATCTCTCGCCTTCTCTGATACTCCCAGTTGCTAAGCCCAGTTATAGCAGACTTCAGTTCCCAGGCGCATCCTGTTGTTCACATTTAGTGTAGTAAAACAACAGTAAATCCAGAAAAGGAAGGACGGGGGTTCGAAGGTCGCTGCCTGCTCTTGAGTTCTCAGCATGCCCACGCTACATCGTTTTCCACGGGAACCTGCACTGGGAAGCCGGCGTTACAGAAGGAGATGTGGTTTTGTTTCCAGGATGCCCACGCAGACTGCTCTCTCCACGGGCACAGCCGTCGCGCTGCTTTTCCTTCCTGCTGGACTACAAGATCTTGGGTCGAGATAGCAACTACCCAACTTGCAGTACGCCGAGCAGGCTGAGGTTCTTCGTTCATCTCAACATTTGTTTTTCACCCCCTTTTGTGGGTCTTCTTTCAACTCCATTGTTGTAACCTCCTCCTGGGGGGATGAACAGAGTAACCGCAGAGGGTGGTTCAGCAGTGGCTGTCCCGAGGCTGGGCAGAGCCCGGTGCTGGTTGTGGTTTCTCTTCCATGGGTTGCCATGGCTCTGTCGCGCTGGAGAGCACGTGGGGAAACCCTTGCGATGGTCCCCAGATCCTCCTTGGCACGCTCTGCATGGATGAAACCCGTGCTCTTTCTTCCCAGATGTCTTGCTTTCCTGTTGTCCGCAGCGAGTGGCACGTGGGTCTTTTAACCAAAGTGCTGTGACCCAGTCTGTAACAAGAACCTGTTTTCCCCCGGATTTGCCAGCCCAGCGCTGTGACATCTGCAGATTCCCCAAGCTCGTGTTTTTGGTGTTGTCCAGGGCAGAGGTGGGCAGCTGACAGCTGAGGGGCCGCTTCTGGGCCACAGGACAGTTCTTTTCCATCCTCAGGAGTGTTTGCTGTGCTGCCTTGCGTTTTCTTTTCTGAGAGAATTGAATTAATAAAAATGTATGTTTGAATGCTGAAACTGATAGGATTTTTTTCTGGGCCTAGTGTTTGCAATTTGGATCTATATTGAGCAGTTAACCTAGGCAGGGATGAACTTGTTCTTGTAACTAGTGCTGTTCAAAATGGCTCTTTCACTCTGCTGGGGTTTCTTCACACTGTCACCTGCACTTAATATCATTTTCTGCTCCCTCATGCATCATTTTCACGCGCTTGTCTCTTTCTAACCACGGTGAGTAACAGTTACTTCAGAAGTAACAGGTTACTTCTTCAGAGCTGAAATTCCTAGCGCAAAACCTTCCCTCGCGCGCGCAGCCTTTGAAACGGCCTCTTCAGTGGGTGCGTGCGGTTGCCTTTAGCTTTGCATCGTTTTGCAAGATCACTGACTGGCAGCAGACACAACGGAGGAGGACGTGAGACGAGAAGCTTTGGTGCGGTAGATTCAGGGCGGTCTTCCCCCGGCCGCAGCAGGTTGCTGGAGCTGAAGTGAGGTAGAGCGGTGGCTGCATCTCCTCTCCTTGGCAACATGGGTCTCCTGAAGGGCACGTGGCACAGAAAACACCTTTTTTTTCCTGCCAGCGCAATCTGGAGGGGAATTATCTTAACTGTTACCACATCCATCTAGTCTGAGGGAAGTAACGGAACAGAGTCCACAAGGACTCAGGAGAGGTTTCCTTCCCTGTAAGACTTCTGAGGAAAGAAAGCTGGAGTTTCTAACCTTTCGGAACCTTGCTGAAGGTCTGTTCTGTGTTTTATAGCTGCTCCTGCACAGTGAGATGACTCCTTTGATTAAGAAAGCAATGCTGTGGATTTGGCAAGCCGCTCTTTCCACGTAGCTAAGCACGACAGACCCTTTGGCTGCGCAGAAGTACACGGCTTTGATGCTTTCCTGGGGCTGTGCTCAGAGAGCGGCGGAGACCACCCCTCAGGAGGGCATGCCGCTGCACGCTCTCCCCTTCAATGCCATCTTTCTCCCGTTGCTTACAAGCAGAAACATAAGTCGTTAAAAACAAGGCAATAGTTGCTATAATTCAACCGACGTGTTACCTCACCAGACTTTGGTGGCCTGCAAGCCAAAACGCTGCTTTGTAACCCCCAGCCCTCTTCCCGGCGTGCTTTTTTAACTTGTTCTCCTTAACGTCTTGTCACCAATAGGTTAGCGATCCTGCTATGAGGGGAGGCAATCTTTTCCCAAACCAGCTGCCTGGGATGGACATGATAAAGCAGGACGGAGATGCAGCGCGGGTAAGGAACGGCGCCGGCGGGCGCGCAGAGGCTGCGGGGCGGGCGCTGCGCTGGGGCTGCGAGGGGCACGGCGCAGTGAAAATCACCCGGGGGGCAGCAGCTGGGGGGCTTGCAGCTGGTTCTTTCAATCCCACCTTTGGTGGTGTGGCTGGTAGCCCCCACTAGCGTGGCTGAAGCGAGTGACGCAGAAGGCGCACAGGTGGAGGGGGTACACGGCATCGCTGCGTTAGCGGCCGTGTTGAGCAGGTTGATGTGTATTTTATGGATATATTTTACGGATGTATTTGGTTTTCAGCAGTTATGGGGCAGTTTGCTGATGGTGGGAGACTGGTGGGGGGGGGTTGTTTGCACCACCCCACGTGGTGGTTTCCTGCGCAGCGTTCCTGGAGCAGGGTCGGGTGCAGTGCTCGCTGGACCCTGCACGCAGCAGACAGACCCGATTCTGCCCCAATTCCCGCTGCCCGCGTCATCACCAGCCAGGGCACATGGGAAGCGTCATCTAGCGGCTGCTGTGGCATTCCTGGGATGGGATGGGATGCGATGGGATGGGATACAATGGGATGCCTTCAGGCTGCCCATCTCCTGAGCTCCCTGACCTGCCTGAGGCCCCTCTGTTGTTCTCCATCACCTCCTTGGGTGTGAGGTTGAGAGCAGGAGGGAATTGAACAAATTTTCTTCTTGCACTGAATCCAGTAGCAAAATGTAAAAGTTTTCTGCTGCTAGAGAAACTGGATCATCGAGTCCAACTGTTCCCCAGCACTGCCAGGTCACCCCTAACCCCTGGCCCTCAGCACCACATCTCCACGGCTTGGAAACCCCTCCAGGGATGGGGACTCCACCACTGCCCTGCCCAGCCTGGCACAGCCCTGCACAGCCCTTGCCAGGAGGAAATTTTTCCTAATATTCAACCTAAACCTCCCCTGGCACAACTTGAGGCTGTTTCCTCTTGTCCTGTCACTTGATTCCTGGAAGAAGAGCCCAACCTCCAAGAAGTAACCCCATGTGTATTGTAACCCCTTTTTTTATTTTTTGTATGCATATGTGTTTAAAACTTTCTGGTGGCCAATTCTTCCGGCCCTCCCCGGGGGAGGAGAAAGAATGGGTGGTTTTGGCTGGATTGGGTCTTCATCCCTAGGGATCAGTAGCTGAAGCTTTTTTACTTCTTTGTTCCCTTTCTTATTACGATTCTCGGAGGGGAACGTCAGCCGTGGCAGTTGTCTCCTTTGAGGGCGATGCAGCAGTAGCACAGGGAGATGTTGCACGTGCTCCAGGAACGGGACTTCTCGTAAACCGTAGTGCTGTGTCTCTAGCTGGAGTCTGCTGGAGATAGATGATCCCAAGATGATAGTTGGAATGAATTAAGCACCTAAGAACGCAGAGAAATTAAACCTCCACTGATACCACTGGAATTAAACCGCGGGTCGGTGCGCACAAAGAAAAGTCCGGGTTTACAAATTCGGATGAGTTCTCAGGTTTGAAGCAAGACTCCGATGCGCGGCCAGCGGCGGATTCCGCGGCCGGGCACCCAGCTGTTACCGACCCGTCCACCTTCGCTGTCCCCAACGGAAGAACTCATTTGCTTTTCTCCAATTTCTCCTTTCTTTGCAGAAATACTGCTGACCCCGAGGGCGGTTCGGTTGCTCCTTTCTTCAGCTGAGCGGGCGCTGGGCCCGCAGTCCTCACCGGTTTGAAGAGCCGCGCCTGCCCGCCGTGCCGCGGGCGAGCTGCCGGCTGCGGGCGGGACTCGCTGCCTGCCCGAGGAGCCCGCGGGCGGCCCCGGCCCCTGGAGCCGGCCCCCGGCAGCTGCTCCGTCTGCTCACCGCATTCACCTTAGTGCAACTTAGATCTCTCCTGCGAAGTACATGTTGACAGGCAGTTTTCATGAACCATGTCAGATTGAATGTATTTAAATGTATGTATTTAAGGAAAAAACAACCATGCTCTTGTTCCGTTTCTCTTTAGTTCTAGACCTTGGGGTTGGTTTTTTACTTTTTTGCTTTGTTCTCCCTGGCTTACTCAGTCTGGTGCAGAGGATTCCGTTCCGTCTGAGAGCTGGTGTTTTAGACTAAGGCCTGCGTTTTGGGGCGCGGAGGAGGGTGTGGAAGCAACGCCTGGTACGTGCAGAGACCTCCAGCCAGCGCGTCCCGCTGACGGTCAGCCAGAGAGGACGGACCGATGCAGAAAACTACACAGACCAATTGTGGATGGGGTTAAAGTTGTGGAACGGGTGGAAATGACCCTGTGAGAGGGCTGTTTGTACGGGGCGTTCCGGTTGGGTTTCCTGGTGATGTCTATAATGCAAGTCGTGGATCCAAAAACATAAGTTGGCTACATTCTTATTTAATTAAATCACTAACAGTCAGCAAATCCTGATTTAATTTTTTTTTAACCTGGCTCTCCTGACCTCTGTCATCTTCCTCTTCATTCTGATAGAGTAAAAACAAAGAGGTTAACCCGTTATTTCCCCAGGTGTGTTCCCAGCACCTGGGCGGCCAGTTCGTGGGTGCTGAACATCCGAGGCCGATGGTAACGCGTGTCCCGGTCACGGTAGCGGCAGAATTGGTGCGTAACATCAAAGAGCTCAAGACTCCTGCTTTAAAGCATGATAATTTCTGGCTCCCATCCCCTTTGCTGGGAAAGTAACAATTCCCGTAACAGATATCACTACAGACTTCACCACTTCCGTGCGTGTCTGATTATTTTAAAGCCGTGTGGACTACGAGGATGTTTTGTAAGGTACCTAAAATCCAGTTTATATGTAAACAAGCAATAATTTAAGTTGAAAACTTAAGTGTTTTACTTGTATAATTTTTGTGAGATATACATGTTGTGAAGTTGATTCCGAATGAGGTACTTCAGTATTAAATTAGATATCTTCTTAGCCGTGTGTGTCTCCTGGAAAAGTGTTTTGTAAAGGATCACAATGCCTTGATTAGACCTAATTTGTAGGCTTGAGACTTCTCATTTTCTAAACCTTGTGATTCTGCTCATAATGTCATTGAACTAACCTATATTATATGCAGCCACTGTAGGAACCAGTTCTTGGTTTTTGTATGTTTGTATCCTTTCGTAACAGACCTGAGAAGAACTAACTGTTACTAAGCAGGCCGCTGCTCGGCCCGGGGGTTGGTTTGTTTTTTTTTTTCTTGCCCACTGTGTTTGGAATAACGTTTTATTAAACTGACATTGGTTTCTGAGGACTTGGAAATACTAAGAAACTGATGGTTTTGACCTCGCTTTTCTTTCCGCTGACCCCCGGATCCACAAACTCTCTAACCCGAGCGCAGATTTTTTGGATGTCCTGTAAAATGCGACGCATTTTGTAATATCTCATCAGCCACGCCTTTGGGAGTGAGGGGTTTGTTCTGTCGCATCTTAATTTGGCTTGGTTTTCCGGTGGGAGCCCAGATGAAATAAGCAGCCGTTGTGTGTGAAGGCTGAGGAAAATGCGGCACAGGGCGTTCGAGACAGGCTGTTTCCGCAGGAGGATTTTGGTGAAAGCCCGGGAAACGGACACTTGTGTTTCTCCCCAGGGAGGGCCGTGCCACCGCTCCAGAGAAACAGCGTTTTTTGGCTGTCGCCGTTCTGTTCCCAGCAGAATGCGGGGCCAGCCGAGCCGTCCCCGTACCTGCTGACGGGCAACCAAAGCAACCGTCAGCCCTCAGCTCCTTGCCGCCACAACGCTTGTGTTAAACTTGCATTATGTATCTGACAAAAAAATTATTTATGTAAGGAATGCATAAATTCGAAGGAATTAACTTCATGCACCACAAAGCGTAGATGAGTTTTTAAGACCATTTTGTTTCCATGCCGTTCTTTCCTGGTTCTCGGCCGTGCCCTCTGCAGATAGATTGTTCTTTTTCAGAGTGGACAAAATAGTTTAAATTTGTCTCGCTTCACGACAGACCTGCAAACCCTCCTCATCTGTAGTGGTGACGATACTTCTTCATCCATTGCCATTTGGAAAGAGCGGAGGCCGTACCTGTCACTGCGGCTCCGTCTGGGTCCATCGTGGCTTTAGTCGTCTTCTAACGAAAGAGAAAAAGTGAGTGAAGGAACCTTCTGATCATATTGATCACTATAGAAACAAAAAAAGCCAAATCAGTTCCCTTCATTGTCAGTATTTTTCATCCTGTATCCAGTAGATTTGTCGGAGAAAGTGCTTGGATTTTGTTTAACGGAGCGATTAATCAGTGTTCTGCTCACACGACTAGATGTGAAAGGCGCATCGTGTGAGAGATCCGCGTGTGCCCGGGGCCGGCGGCACGGCTCGTGTCCGTGTCGCGTCCCGAGCGTGATGTGAGCCCTTCTGCCACCCGAGTTACTAATCTGTACTCGGTCCTTCAGACATCGTCCCACGCCGGGATCCCTTTGGGCCTGTGTTAACTAAAAGCAATGTTTTTGCGGTTTATACAGTACCTTTTTTTAGCCTTTGTTTAAAAGCGGAATTCGTATGGGCTTAGCAGATGAAATGGGTGGCACAGCTCCACTTGCAGAACCCAAAGATACACAATCAGTTTTGAAATGCAACTTAAGCCATTAATTGTTGGTGTGAATTTAAAAGTTTTCTAGTATTTGTATGGTAGTATGCTGCCTGAGAGCAAAAGCATTCTCTGCACAAAAGAAAATTTACTGTAGTGGCTTTGATTTTAATTAGAACTTTCTCCCTGGTGTTTCTTTATAGACTAAACCGAAATCTTTTAAGTTTCTTACTACAGGTAAAAGCTATGTGCAAGAACCTCAAAATGCTAAAATCTAGCATAATGCCTTAGATCTGTTTTTAAGTCTTGTATATTCCTACATAGCTGTCTGATGTATTATATTTGTATAGTGAATTGTGTACAATTTTGGAATAAGTGCATCATCACTTAATCTTTATGTTGTTCGATAGAGATGATGGACACGTTTCTTCAAACTTTTACTGTCATTTGTTTTGTTTTGTTTTGTTTTTTTCCCTTTATGTCATTCGTGGGTTTTATTTGTACAGTTCATCATGAAGTTGCATCTGAGATGTGTGTATATGAAAAGATTATACAAGGGTAAAATTAAGCAATATATAAACTATGGTTCTTCAGGAGAAAGCTTACAGTGTTTCAGGTTGTGATTTATTTTCCAAACGGAGTTGACTCTGGACATCACTTTGTTCACCTGCATTGATGTTTGTATTTCTAGTGTGAGCAGTTTATGCAAAGGTAGATATATTCAGAGAAATTTTAAATACATTTATGCAAGTTAATATTGCTTTGCTGATGCTATTTGCTTATTTGATGTTAAATAATGCTATTGTAAATAAAGAATTCTGTTGTTATTGCATCATTTAATAAATTTTAATGCCTTCGGGTTTTACATGGCTTTAGAGATTTCAACGTAATTTCTGTCGTGTCTTCATTTATTCATAGGTGTGGGATGTGGTTCTGGGGCACCAGCGGGTCGAGGGAGCGGCAGTTTTTAAGGCAGCAGCGGCGGCATTTCTGCCTGGAAGACTCCTCTGTCCGCAGCTAGCTGTGGATCCCCAAACTGTTATAGTGCTCTGTTGAAAGTGTTTATCACGTGGCTTCACGTGTCAGTTCGTGACGGGTGCGTTTTATGTCAGAGTCAGCACAAAATGGGCATCTCGTGGTGGTCTCAGCGGAGGCAGGTCTGGAGGGGGGTGGGGGTAGGGGCTGGTTCTCGCTCTGCCAGGTGGTTCATTTCAGACAGCCAGGAATGCTTGTTCGGTCCATTTTAAAATAAACAAACAAATAGAAGCAGCTCCAAGAATGCTCGTTTATCAGAATGACCTGCTGCTCTCGCTGGGGAATGGGTGAAGATGATGACATTTATATTAAAAATTTTAGGAGCTGAAGTTATTTTAAAGCCGTGGGAACACTGCAGAGCGCTTCAAAGCTGGAGTCAGGAAAATGTAGAGTGGGTAAGTGTGATGATGAAGAGCTTGTGTCCAAACAGAGAGGAGGACGTGAGGGCTTGGGATACAGCGTTTTGGATAAAGACCTCTGGATCTGTCCAAGGGGATGGCATCACTGCAGCCCGCAGGGATGTCCCTCGATGCTGGTCCATGCGTCACTGCGGAGAAGGGATACCCTCTAAAATCCCCTGGCGCGGGAGGGAGGCTGACAGACTGCTGCCATTAATTTGTAATGAGCTTAATAAGGTCATGACGAAGTCCCTGAGGAAACCCGGAGCGGCAGCTCCGTAGCCCGACAGCCAAATGCTGCAGGCACAGGTATCTCGCTGGTGGCGGCCTCCTGCTCCGCTGCCCAGACCCCTGCGCCCAGGGTGGGTGGCTCGGGCCCGGGGGTCGCCTGTAAGGGGGCAAATCCCAGCAGCCGTGGGAGCCGCTCCTGGTGCGGCAGCGGGGCAGCGAAGCGAGCGATTTCCCCGGCCGGGCTGAAAATGCAGGTCGGGACCCGCGCCTCAGAACTGGTTTTATTCTCACAGAGCTGCTGCTCGGCCACTGTGAGCCAAGCCAACCCCCGGCTTGGTTTAGTGGCCAAATTCCCAATGGTTCCCAGGCAAGGGCTTGAGCATCCCATCCGCTGGCCAGGACCGGTCTGGCAGCCCCAGAGCGTGGGGTGCCCTCCCTGCCGGGGTGCTGGCTCTGCTGGCCGCGCTGCTGCTGCCCACACAGCTCTCCAGGAGGCTGGGACTTTGGTAACGCAACAAATGCCTTTAACCTCGGAAAACTATCTCAACAGTGCCTCAAGACCTTTTCTTCTCCTGGCCTCTGTGTCATCAGGCTTCTTGGAAAAAGAAAACACTCTTTATTTCTGGCCGTGTCTACAATTTGGCTAAGGATGAGAAATTAAAAATCTCACATTTCGTTTGTTTTCATTTCTCACAAATCCCTGATGTGAGCGTGTCTCCTCCACGAGCCCACTTCGTTGTCCTGTGTGGTGATACCTGGACAGAGGGTAGCCAAAGGATTCCAGATTCTCTAGCAATACTTTATTCCCTGGGGTAGCTCAAACTTTCCATGCAATCAGAGCTCAAAGGCTTCTAAACCTGATTAATTCTGGTGCTGCTTTTACGCTACTGATGCTGCAGCAGCAAAACCCTGTCAGACTGCCTGAAACTGTTTCCTAAAGCAATACAGCATCAGTTGTGTCTTACAAACTGTTTGAAACAACACAGGGAAAGTTAAAAAAAAAAAAGGCAGATTTTTAAAAATCCGCCTGTTTAAGCTAAGGGACTCTCTGAAGGAAGTCTCTGGGGGCTGCATTCCTCCCTTCTCCCTGAGCCTCCTGTGCATTGCGGCTGTCCCTGGTGTATTCAGCACTTTTGTCTTGCAAACGCAGGTCAGGGTGGAGGATGGGGTCGGAGGTGGGAGAATTAGCCCAATACATTGAATGCAAAGCACAGAAATGTTCAAACTCGTGTCTGAGGACAAAGCTGCGCCGGGCTGACTGTGGAAGGGATCTTGGGAGCTGGGAGAGCCTGGATCGGTCCTGAGTCTCTCTCGGTAGTGCTGTGACCTTTGGTTTGCTGTCCTAATTATGTCCTGAGTGAAAAAAAAACAAGGGGAAGTTTCAAATCGAAGCTTTGGGTAGGGAGGAATGACAGTGCCTGAGGTCCTGCGCTCTGGACACCATCATTCCCCCGGGGCAGCCGGTGATTCTTTCTCAAACGCCTTATTTCAGAGCCCGTTGCCCAGGCAAGATTAAGAGAGTAGGACTGCAAGGATGGCTGTGAATGGACTCTGGTCAAGTGCGGCCAGTGACTGTGGCTGGGCTGCTCCACGAGGTTCCCGACACCCCTCCTCGGGGTGAAGGCGATGGTTTGCAGAAGATCACAGGGAGCTAAGTTAATTATTTTTTTAATGTCATCTAAAGCTCCGGCAGTCAGGCCTGGCTGCTTGTTCCTCTCTCCAGCCGTGCAGCGCAGCCCAGCCGCCCCGTCCCTGCCCTCCGTGTGTCACCCGGTGCCACCCAGGCTGGACACTGGCAGGGCATGAGCTACCCAAGACCAGGCTCTGCAGCAGCCCAGCCTGCACGGGGTTTTGTCCTGGCCTAAAGACTTCTCCATCTCCCGGCACCAGCAGGGACGACGTCCCCCAGTGGCGAAGCGCACACCTGGGGCCCTGCAGCCCCTTCTGGGTCCCCTTTTTAGAGCATGTAGCCACCGGGGATGAAGGGGACATTAGGAGAAGGAGAAACCCCACCAAAAAAAAAAAAAAAAAGAGAGGATGCCTGCAGGGCACAATGGCCAGATGTCTTCTCCTGGTCCCATTCTGAGCAGGTCCCGGCATAGACCTGGTCATGGAGCCTGGGCAGCCCCCGGTGGAGCCCAGCGTCCTGCCAGGCACCCAACAGGCCCCAAGGTGAAGTAAAATCACCCCAGTGATGCCCATGAAACCTACAGTGGCAGGAGCCAGCGCAGCTGGAACGAGTTGGCTCCAGGTGCATCCCACACCATTAAAGGGGGAGGCTGGATGAGGACGGGGGTTCTTCCTGCGCCTCCTCTCGGTGCTCTCCCGTTCCTTGTGACCGCTGCGTGCTCGCTGGGGTGGGTACAGCTTCACCCACTTCATACCGGCACCGGCATCCCTGGGGCTGTCTAACAAGCCCCTTTTCACGTCAGCCCGTGGGTCTTCTCGGCTTTTCCCGACCCCCAGCCGCTGCCGGGGCGCGGCGCCCACGGGCAGGGCGCTGGCCCACCGCGGAAGGTGCCTCCCCGTGGGGAGCGTCCCCCGGGACAGGGCCAGCAGAGCCGGCGGCCCCGGGGCTCGCAGGGAAGGTGGCCCGGGGGGCGGTTCTCCCGCTGTCCGGCCCGGCGGGAGCAGCCGCGGCTCCGCCCCGGGGTAAGGGCACGGGTCGGGGCTGCGCGACCCCCGGGGCGGGCCGCCCCCGCCTGCCCCCTCTCCCTCCCCGGGCCCTTATAGCCGCGGGGGGCCGGCGGGGCCCGGGCCGCTCGCCCCGACGGCGCAGGGCAGCGAGCGGCGGCTCCCCCCGGCCCCGTCCCGCCGCGCCCGGGCTCTGCCCCTCCGCTCCCCGGCAGCTGCCCCTCTCCCTTCCTTCTCGGCCCTCCCTCCCTCCCCGCCATGGCTCTGTCCCTGGCCGCCGACTCGGTCCCCGGGGATACGGGAGCCGCGCTCGGGCCGAGCCCCCGCGGCCTCCCCCGCTACTACCCCCCGTTCCTGCCTCCCGCCCCCTACTTGGAAGCCGCCCCCGACTTCTTCCAGAGCCTGAAGTCCCTGGGCGGGCTGCTCCCCGCCTCCCCGCCGCTGCCCCCCTGCACCTCCAGCAGGGTCCCCCCTTTCCTGAGCCCGCCGCCCCCCGCCCAGCCCTTCCCCGGCCCCCCCCTGCCCCTCTACGCCGAGCCCCCGGCCCGCTTCCAGCCCCGGGAGGGCTGTCCCCGCGGGGCGGGCGTCCCGGCCTTGCCCCCGCCGCCGGGCCCGAGCCCCCCGCGCAGGGCCGCCCGCAGCCCGGGGGCCGGGGGCGCGGAGGGGCCGAGCCGCAGGTACCGCTTCACCGAGGAGGAGCTGAACGCGGTGCTGTACGGGGCGCTCCGGGGCAGCCAGCTCGCCGGCAGCCTGCACGCCATCTCGGGGCTCCGGGTGCCCCCCGCCAGCCCCGGTAAGGGGGGCTCCGGGCCGCGCCGGGAGGACGGGCCCGCTCCGCGCAGCTGGGGGTGCGGGGGGCTCTGCGGACCGGCCCCGAGGGGGCGGGCGGGCTCCCGGGGCGCCGCCGGGGGCACGTCGGGCTGAAGAAAGGGGGGGGGGAATCTCTGTCTGTCTCCCGCAGGAGCCGCCGACTCGCCGCCCGCCCCGCCGCTCGACAGGGACTCGCTGCGGCTGCCCGAAGGTAGGGCCCGGCGCCGGTTCGCCCCCGGCCGCGCCCGGCCGCGGCCCCGCCGCGCTCAGCATCCCCCCGGCCTGTCCCCCGCAGGGCTCTCGGTGCTGCGGGTGGCCTACGGGGACGTGTCTCAGCTCGGCGTCTTCTGCACCGACCCCATCCCCAAGGGCGTCCGCTTCGGCCCTTTCGAAGGCAAAGTGGTCAACACCAGCGAGATCAAGACGTACGACGACAACTCGCTGATGTGGGAGGTAGGGGAGGCCCCGCCGGGCTCCCCCTGCGCGGGGCCGGGCGGGTTCGGCCGCCCCTGTCCCGTGGCCGTGCCCCGGCGCGGGTGGGGGGCTCGGTGCCGGCGGGACGGGCGCGGGCAGGGCCGGTCCGCGCTGACCCCCCTCTGCCGCCCTCCAGATCTTCGAATGCGGGCGCCTGAGCCACTTCATCGACGGGAAGGGCACCGCCGGCAACTGGATGTCCCTGGTGAACTGCGCCAGGTTCCCCGAGGAGCAGAACCTGACGGCGATCCAGTGCCAGGGGCAGATCTTCTACGAGACCTGCAAGGAAATCTTGCCGAAGCAGGAGCTGCTGGTGTGGTACGGAGACTGCTACGTGCAGTTCCTGGGCATCCCCATCAGCCTGAAGGGCTTGCCCGAGGGGAAGAGCCCCCCGCAGCACGCCGAAGGTGAGCCTGCCCGCCGCGGCCGGGGTCAGGCTCGCTCCGAGGGGGCGGCGGGAGCTCGGGCATCGCGTTTCCCGGCTGCGTTTCCCTTCGAACGCTCCCCAGCCCCTGCCGCGACCGACCGGCCGGTCCCGCCGCGGGGATGCTCCGGGCGGCGGCGGCCCCGGTCCCGCCGGTCTCCCCGCAGCCTCCAGCGCCCCAAAGAGCGGCGGCACCGGGGGCGCACCGGGGGCTCGGGGCCAGAGGCTCCTTTCCTGCCGCGGGCCGCGGTCCCCCGGCGGGTACAGAGTGCGCATCTGGCGGCCGTAAAACATCTGGCGGGGCCGGGCCGAGCTCGCCTCGGCTCCGCAGCGCGGGGGCCGCTAAGTCGGGTGTCTGGAAGGCAGAGAAAGGCTCTGCGGGCGCCCGAACGAGCTCCGAAACCCGGCGGCGGGGAGCAGCTTGACACGAAGGAAAACCGAACAAACGTGGGTTTTGTTGGACAGCGCTTCTTGAGCGCGGTAGAAAAGCCGCGCGGATTGTGGTTTTCTTTGGGTAAAACGAGCGGGCGCGGCTGGGCGGACACGGCTGGCAACGGTTCCGCGGGGAGAAGGGTTTTCCGCGGGCTCTGCGCGGTTTTCTGGCGGGGACACGAGGTGGGATGCTGTCCTTGCTGGGGGTTGTGCCCGGCTGCGGGCTCCGGCTGGAAAGGGAAGCGGTGCCCGAGGTGCGTGTTAACGGTGTTGCCGGAACCCCCCCGCCGTTGTTCCCCCCCTGCCAGGGCAGGGGATGCTCTGGTGGGACGCGGAGGTGGCACTGGGTCCTTCTGCTCCACAGAAGCCGGGGAGAGCTTCAAGTGCGAGCGCTGCGGGAAGGTCTTTGCCTACAAGTACTACCGGGACAAGCACCTCAAGTACACCCGCTGCGTGGACCAGGGGGACCGCAAATTCCCTTGTCACCTCTGCAACCGGTCCTTTGAGAAGAGAGACCGGCTGAGGATCCACGTCCTGCACGTTCACGAGAAGCACAGACCTCACAAGGTGAGCCCTGCCCCTGGGTCTCCGCGCACCGACGGGCTCTTCGGAGGGCAGGTTTAAGGAAGGAGCCTGCTGATGATGTTCCCTGGTGGGACCGCTCTGCCTGCCCGGGAAGAGTTCGTCCCATGCAGCAGAGCTCGCTTGAAGAGACTGAATGGGTTGATGTTCGGAAAGCAAACCCCGCCGTTCATTCGGGATGCTCGCTCGAGGGTTGTGCGCCTCCTTTTGCCTGCTGGGGGGCTAAGCTGGGTCTGAAGGTGTTCCACTTGTCCAGGGTCTCACATCCTTCGCTCCCCGCACTCAGTCTGAGAACGGACAGACCTCTGTGTCCCTGCGACAAAAACCTTCTTACATTTGGATTTCCAATTGATGGAAGCAAATCTTTGCTGAGGGACTTTCCTCACCTCCACCAAATATTTTTCTGTAGCACTGATTTTCCCCAGGAGCACTGGGAGAGGAAAATCAGACTTTTCCTAAAGGCTTGGGGAGGGTAAGCTCCATCACTTAAGTCCTGAAAATCCTCCAAATACCTATTTTATAGATTGCCCTGCAAGAACATGTGTGGTTTTTTGTTGTTTTGTTTTTTTTTTTCAGGAAAAGCTTTTATAACTAAGTCAGTGATATTACTATGTCAGAAAACTGTATTGATTCAGTTACAGATTGAAAACATTTTTCTCTTAAATAAGAGGTATTAAATACCATCTGATTCTTCCTCTCTTTCTTTCCTTTCCTAGAGCATTTATTTTTGAACACCTATGAAAGAAATACTTTAGAACAGCAGAAGGATAAACTTGTTCTGAGTGTGTTGCCTTTATATGAGAACAGATCAACTCAAAGCAAAGATGTGTCAGTAAAAAAAAAAAAAAATTACCTTATTTCAAGATCAATCATAGCTTAGTTTATTTCGAATTTATGAAATGTGATTTATTTCAAATTATTCTAGGGGGTAGGAATGATTTTGAGGCTCGCACAAATTGCGCTGAATGAGCGCAAGTCTCTCAAGAGCCTTAAGCCCGCTTGGCACGGGGCTGTGTCCGGCGCTGCGGCCGCAGGGCGAAGGCAGAAGCTCCGAGGATGAAGCGCTGCTCCTTGCGCTCCTCTGAGGAGGGGCTGGAGGCTGGGTGCCGAGCCTGACTTGCTGTTTCTGAACAAGGGGTATTATATTAAGAGGAACCCTTAAGATTATCTCTTTAGGAAGCTCATCTTTTGAGCAAAAATTAAAAACAGCAGCTGGAGCTTCATTTATATTTTGAGGAGAAGTGATGGTTTTACAGACACTTCCGTATGTTTGATCACTGAAAATCAGTGTTATCTGTTCCCGTTCGGAGGAAGGGTGATTTTTAATGAAACTATTCTAAACCACAAAACCAAAAAAGCTTTGAAATTTTTGCATTGAAAAAACTAACCTGTTCTTAAAAACAGATTAAGATTCTATTTCAAATTGTTACTGCTGAAATTACTACCGTGTTTGTATATACAGAAATGCATAAATACAGATAAATACACGTAGGAAAATGCACGCACACATCACCCACGCGCCTGGTTTCCCTTCTTAGCTATGCCGTTCTGTGCTTCCTTTTAATTTCACCCCTTTTTTTACTTCTTCAGTGCTCCGTGTGTGGGAAGAGCTTTTCCCAGTCCTCCAGCCTGAACAAGCACATGCGGGTTCACTCCGGGGAGCGTCCCTACAAGTGTGTCTACTGCAACAAGGTACAGCAAAGCCCCCTGCTTATCTCCTGCTTCCTTGGAAGAAAACACCTACTGCCCAAGGCGACCTCCAGATGGGTCTGTTCTGGGTGCAGCCCTGAGGTGCTGTGACAGGGCAAACGGGCTCTGGTCTCTGTGCTCTTGCTCTCCATCTGACGTGGAGTTTGTGTTTCATCCCAGCTCTGGGGTATCCCCAGCGGGGATACGGTCTAGGAAAGCTTGAGAGCATTTCAGATGCCACCCAAGACATGCAGCTAGGTCAGATATTCCCCTTTTTAATCAGATCGCTTTTTTAATATATTACCAACACCGCTTCTGGAGTGCGGTGAAAAGAATCCAGTCCATGAGCTGAACCTGCACAGCGTGACTCTGTGCCTCCTTGCCTTGAAGTAATGCTGCCTCCATGCACCGGGGCACGGGGGATTCCTTTGAAAAAGAGCATTGATAGAGCCCTACAGCACTGACTGAAGGTGTGCTCAGCTGTTACTGCCCTTCCCAGCAGGCACGGTGCAGGTGAGCTCTCCTGTGCGAGCAGTGCAGTGCAGAAGCACCATCAGGGGGTAGTAAAGGTGCTCCTGATTTTGGAGAAAGAGATGGTCTGTTTATGACTGGCTGGACTAACACAAGACAGCGTGTCTGGCCCAGCCGGGAAGGGCATCTTGTGGTGTTGGGGGAACTGGCTTTGGAGCATGTGGGTGCTGTGCTGGACGGGGTCCTGCATCCCCGAGTCCATTCCGAGGTGTCTGAGCCTTTGGTGGTTACTCAGATGAGGCCAGAGCGGTTGGAGGATCAGACACAGGGCAGAAGAGGCGGCAGGGTTGGGGTGAGCTGGGGCTGCCCCGAGCATTAGTCCCTGAGGATGCTGTTTTCAAGCATCCTCACCTGGTCCTCCTGCACAGTCATGACTCCTCTTCGCCTTTTCTACCTCTAGCAGTGCCTGTGCTTTGCTTTCCCTGTCCCTTTGCTTCCCACCCTGGTGACATCATCAGATTAACGGAAAGCTGTTGGGCCAAGATCACCGTTCTGGCCCTCGAATGCGCTTTGGGTCTGTTGATAAACATCTCCAGGGACTTCTCTATAGGGACCTCGGAGCTGTTTGTGCTCTAAGGTTCCTAGTGAAAAGGGATTGGAGATGCATTGCTCTGTGCTGTGAAAACTTACTTGTGATGGTTCAGCAACAAAACAGCACTAAAGAGGATTTGTTTTGTGTAGTTTGCAAATAGTGAAGGGCTTGAAACTGTCTCTCAGGAAGAGAAAAAAACAGGAAAACATGAGCTGCTTTGCAAGGTTCCTGCTCAAAGGATTTTCTCTCCAGATGCAGGAGGAGTCTTTGAGGGGGACACTTTTTACTATGCGCGCTTTGCTTGTTGTAAGGTGGAAACAGGCTGGAACCTCTTGACTGCGGGAAGAGCAGAGCATGATGGAGGGAAATGCAACCCAGAAAGGTGGATGCTGAACTGGCTACCTGGGTCAATCCTGGCAGCTGAGTCCCGAGCCCTGGTGTTATGTAGACATGAAAGGGCTCAACTCTGAAAATGAACCTGTGTTCCATCTCCCAAACAAAGGCACTGCAAAGCTAATTAGGACAGTATTGACTTCTTATCCTTTGACATGTAGAAGATATTTACTGGTGCCTCTGGTCAGAAATCTTTCTCTGAGCTTTTTCAAACTCCACGGACTCTGCCAGATCTGTAAAGCTGAGTGCAATAGCTGTTGCCTTCTTATTCCTCATTGCTGGGAGGTCTTGTTGGGTTTTTTTTTCCCTCCAATTATCCGATGGTGTGAGGTATTTGAGGACATCTTTTCTGGGTGCAGTGCTTCTGACAAGGTCCGGATTAGCTGAACCTGGGGATTATGCATGTGAAGATGGAGTCCTCTCAACTCCTCCTCCCCTCTTTCTGATCCCTGCCCTTCCAGGCGTTCACGGCGTCCAGCATCCTGCGCACCCACATCCGCCAGCACTCGGGGGAGAAGCCCTTCAAGTGCAAGCACTGCGGCAAAGCCTTCGCCTCGCACGCAGCCCACGACAGCCACGTCCGCCGCACGCACAGCAAGGAGAAGGGCTGCACCTGCCCGGTGTGCGGCCAGCACTTCCCCGAGCAGGAGGACTACCGCTTCCACATGAAGGTCCACGCCACACACTAGTCAGGAGCCCCGTGGATGTCTCCTGGACTAGCTCCTGTGTGTGTATCGGTCTGTGTGCACGCCATGGGAGGTGATGTTCGCCCTCACAGCAACTCTTTGGGGATGTCCAGTCTCTGGACCCTGAGTGCAGGGGACAGGAGTTTATCTCCTCCTGTACCCTGATGCCACGCTGGGGTGAAGTCCAACCTGTGCTACCCCACCTTTCCCTTCTTCTCCTCCTATACCCTAATTTCCACCAAAGGGAAGCACAAACAGGAGGGAATTTCACCTCTCATGAACCTTTTGTGCGCAAACATCGCCATGGAGTGTTTCCATATCTAGTGCACCATGTCTATGGACCGCCTGGTGTGGTCTGTACCACCAAAGTTTGTGTGAGGGATGTTTTTTATCTAGGGCTTTCCCAAACCCCATTTAATCTGTTTCTTTTGTTTGGGTGCTTGACCAGGCATGGGCTCTACTTCCCTTTTAAAGTCTTTAAACGATGCTCAATTTGAGTGTGAACTGCCTCAGAGATACTGACTGGTGGACAAGCACAGGGGTATTTAGCTCCTCCCTTCAGCTGCTGGGAGCTCCAGGCAGTAAGACCAACTCTTCCAGAGGATGCTGGACCCTGGTCAGCCCAGAGGGAGAGGGGCAGGGTGAGACGAGATGGCCGCAGGCTTGTTGTGCCAGTGAGCAGAGATGGTGGAGGCTGGTTCTGCCTTCTCACTGTTTAGAGAACTGAATGGGAAGCCCCATTGAGCTCGTGGGTGGGACACAAACGATCAAGTGGTCTCAGACGCGTTGCACTGCAGGCTCAGCACCGGCCAGGAGCAGGCATGATCCCACCCCCTGGGCTCTTCTGCCTCACTTTCCCTGGGCTGTCTCTAGTCCTGGCCAGGCATGAAGTCCCGACACAAAGAGTGTGCTCCTCTGCTTCCTCCTCCTGCCTCTACACAGGATGGCTGCTGGGGTGGCACTCCCTTCTGCTATCCTAAATTTAAAATTCAAACGTGTAGGATGGCTGATGCTGGGACTTCTCAACCTCCAAAACTCTCTGTCCATGACAATCCCTCTGCAGCCTGCAGGAATGCCTCTGCCTCCATGGGCAGACTGGAAGCTTTCTTTCACCTTCCTTTTCTCACTGTCCCTGCAAGCAAGTCCAGAGAGATTTGTGCAGGTATTCAGTTTTCTTTTTTAGAAAACGGGAAGTGTTCGCTCAAAAATGCTGGGGTTTGGTTTGTGGTGTGTTGTTTTTTTGTTGTTGTTGTTTCCTATGGAACAAGCTGCTTATCTGTGTATGGGTGAGATGATGGACTCTGGGATCCTTTTCTTGAAAACTCTGGTTTTGTTTCTTTTGCACTGTCTTGGAAAAGACCAGTAACACCTCAGACAGCCCGTCCTTTCACACCAACAAACTCTGGCCCAGATCAAAACTCCCAAGTGTATGTTAAAATGGATAAAGGGATTTAGGTGTAAAATCCTTGGTGATTAGACCCCGATTTTTGCAAAGTATCATCAAAAAATCATTCATGAACAGCATTCCCTGGCAGTGTGAAATCTCTGCTCGACGGGGGCTCAGCACAAAGCCGGTGTGAAGGAGCACAGGGCGCAGGGACTGCTGTAACTGGTGCAGAAGCCTCTTGCCACTGGTGAGAGCAGCCAGCACCAAGGGCAGGGGGTTGTGCAGCCCAGAGGGGCTGCATCCAGGAGGGACCTTGGAAGCCCTTGCTGGAGATGGTTGATAACACAGGTGGTTTGATGTTACTGGCATGATGAGGTTCTCCTGATATCCTAGATTAGCTGGGATTAGCAAGGACTTTGCACATAAGTATTGGAGATAAGTGTTTATTTTGTGCCAACTCTAATCTCATTAATGCAGTGTAGAGCTAGAAAAAAGTTACCTGCCCATTTAATGATACCATGCAGGTACAGTGTAAGTGTCTGTATTGATTTGCACTAACTTTATATGATTTATTGTACCTCAACTTGCATTGCTTTCATAGTAAAAATATTCTAAAAAATATTTATAGAACCACTTATTTGTAAGTAAAATATTGTGGCTCAGTATCTGAAATAAGCAAGCAATTATTGTTATACATACATGTAGGTTTTAGAACAGAATGAAGCTCACATGTTGTTCTGATTATTTTTTTCTCACTATCAAAGATCCCTGTAACACAGCAGGTGGAATTTTGTACATATTGAAGGCTGAAGTGGTGAGCTCTTAAGTAGGTAGAATTCACTCCTGAGCAGAAAATTATGACAATATTTATGCCTACAAAGCATGCTGGAGTGCGGGTGGGGGATCTGAATCTTCCTTCCAGCCCCCTGCCCCTATGGGGAGGTTTTCCCCCAAGCGTAGAGAGGCCTGGCCAAAAGAAAGGTGAAGTCTGTGTGTGAGGGCTTTGCATTTAAGTGATGCATCTTCTGTAATGATTTTAGCTGTGTGTGTTCTCTTCTGCTTGAAGAACCCCCAAATATCCTGGTACTAAAGTATTAGTGCTCTTCTGCAGTATTGTGTGATGAGCTGTCTGTAAGAGAATGTGAAGGGTTTTGCTTGTACTTGTCAGTGGAGATATTGGTTGTCTTGCTCATGGAACTTGTATATGTAAACTTTGGTGCTCATAATTAATGCTATTCCAATGAGATTTGTAGAAAGGACTGAAATAAATTATTGGAGGCTGCAACGTGCACTAATGGGGCTGTAGGTTGTTTTCCAGTACGTTGGAGTTGTGTATTTGAGATACTGACAAAGGGATGAAGGGTGTTTTCTGTGTCATTTCTAAGCCATTACAGAGTCAAACTGTCTCTTACTGGGAATCTTGGTCCCTGTCCTGGTGGGTAGCAGCTGACTGCACTAAAGTCAAAGGCACCCGGTGTCTTCTTGATGGATTGGGCCTTAAGTGTCCCCATAGCTGAGACCATTCAACTCTGGGTTGAGTTCACTCCCACTTGCAAGCGTGATGATGGATCTGGATTGAGCACTCAAAGGCATTTAACTACCTTATAACATGGTCCCCTCTGTTGAATAGGGAGCCCCAGCTGGGCTGGGGCCACTTGGCCAGCAGCAGGGACAGGCGGAGCTGCATGGAGGAGGCAGTGATTGCCAGTGCGGACACCCTGCCGTCCTTGCTGGACAGGGCTTGGGAGAGCTCTGGGCTGGGGAATGCCCCGGTAGTGTACATGTGCCCTCTTTGCAGCCCTGAGCTGAGGTTTTCCATCCTCAGGGCTTTGTGCCAGGCCCGCAGCCTGGTCTGTGAGTGTCTCTGGCCAGCTCAGCTGGCTGCAGGATTGACACAGTACATACACGCACAGATGAGCAGGGAGAGGGACCCCTGAAAAAAAAAAAAATTCCACTTTTCATTAAAAGAGCTGTTTGAGTCAGTTGTTGAAACTGATACTGCAGAAATACACGTTCCCGCGCTGCCTTCCTGCCCCATAAGTGCCCTTGCATTAGGGACGGGGCGGGGGGGCTGCTGCTGTCCATTTAGTGAAGATGGCTATTGAATGAAGCCTTTAATGGGGCGGTTATGCTCCGGCTCCGCACAGCTCCGAGCCTGCGGCTGAGTCCTTCCCTCCACCTTGACAGCCATTAGAGAATCGATGCAGGTAATCCCTCCGCTGGCCCCCGCACCCCCGACTGGGGGGCTGCCCTGGCCGCTGCATGGTGGGAAAGCGAGGGTTTTCTGGGGAGCATCTGCCACCACATCCCCACCTGTGGCCACCGCGCTGGGCCAGTGTCCCCCAGACCGCAGGGAGGGAACACCACGGGCTTCACTTGGATTGAGCCAAGGCTGGTTGCAGCCTTTCCTCCCTAGGGAGGAGGGCCTCTGCAGCTCAGCTTCACATCAGGGATTATCTGTGAATTGCATTTTTTGGCTAGCAAAGCCAAGAATTCATCCCTTTTCCCTTCCTAGATAAGCAGAGGACCTCTTCCCTGCTACTGCTCTTCTGTTAGTGACCATGGTGTCTCCTGCTGGCTCTACTCACATCCCTGCAGTCCAAGGGACAGAAATTGCAACAATGCTCTCCATGCAGCTAAACACGGACAGCTGCTGGTCTCACTGAAAATGGGGTCAAAAAAGAAGGAAAGCAGGGTGCAAAGCCTGAGAATCCCAACACCCCTCACCTGCCCCAGGCCCATGCTCTGTGCCTTAAGGAGAGCTGGGAGGAAGAAGGTGCAAGGGGACATGGATGTGTGAGGAAAAGGAAATTAAGGTAACAGTGACTGCATGCATCTGTAAGGGTGGAAAAAAACCCCAGCGCTTGCTCCAGAGGTGTGTAGGAGATGGGGGACCCCACAAAATGGCTTTCTGAAGGAGGGGATGGACAGTCAGGGCTCCCATGGAGAATGATCTCGTTTAATGGACAGTTTGGCACTAATCAATATTTGTTTGTGGTGCTGTCTTCACTAAGCCTCTTGCTGCTTTCTGCCTTCCCTCGGTGGTTAACCACCCCCCTGTCCCCCAGGCCTCCAGGGGAGCACAGCAGGATGGGGGGGCCAGGGGGATGTGGACCAGGCATTTGAAGAGCAGGGAGATGTGGGGAGATGCTGGAGGCAGCAGATGTCAGTGGCCAGGCCTTTTGTTCCCTCACTCTCGCCAGCCTGAGTTCTGGGACCACCTTTTTGTCTCTGTCTCGCCATTGTCATTCACCAAGGAGGGGCTCTTCAGGAGTTAGCCTCACAGGCTCATCTCTCTCCCCACCGCCCCAACAGAACAGCCAGATTGCCCTCATCCGCTGGTTTCTATTTAGATCACTTCTCCTTTAACATTTAAAAAACCCTGACACAGTTAATGCAAAGCACTTAAAATCCGCTACTGTCTTACAGGGCTGATTCCTCCCAAGGACTTGCGGCTCCCCTGGGCAGGACCGTTTTTAACCCTAGTTTGGAGAGAGCAGTGCCAGGATGCACACTCAGGCCTGGTTTCTGTAATCCTCTGCCGTGGCGAATGCAGGAGAATGGCCCCCCCAGCCAGGAAAGCCACGCTACAGCCAGCTTAAGCCAAACTGGGTGAGAAACAGGCACCTATTGCATGTAGTGTATTATGATGGTCCCTGTCATGGAAAATGTCACTTTCTGTCCCATATTTGATGATGCTAAGGAGTGGGAGACATGGGTCTAGAGAGCTGCAGGGACGTCCTGCTCTCTCCATCCTCAGTTCAGCAATGGCCAGCAGGAGCTTCGAGCTCTGTAGTGGATGCTCAGGAGGAACCTAGCAGCTGGGGCTTCCTAGAAAAAGGATGGAGCCTTTGCAGTTGGTTTGGTCACAAGTATTCCTCCTTCAAACGCACTTGCAGCATAGCCTGCCTCATCCACGGGGCTTTCCACCCCTTCCCGGGAAGCTGCTGGGTGGAAAAGCGCAGGGTGAATCCACACTCCATGGCTCCGAAGCCAGGGGAGCTGAGACACTCTAATTTATCACTGTAGGCTTCTGTTTAACCCACACCTCTTCTTCTAAGCTTTGGTGTTCCTACTCTGTTATGATTCCACCATGTCAATATCGTTTGTTTCCATACAATGTTTTTTTGTAAACTGTGTAATATCCAAATTAAAAAGGTCTGTAGATTTTGGTTGGAGTAACTGGCCGGATCCATTCAGATGGTCTAACCCAGTCTAGTTATTGTCGGTATTGTAACTGTAAGACAGGAGCAGTAGGGCCTGGCATGACAAAAACATTCTTCTTTTATGGCCTTGATTGATTTTTGTCTTCTGGGAGCCGTTTTGGCTGGGATGTTGTTATGACAAAAAGATTCTATGGAAGTGCTAAGGGAAAACAGTTGTTCTGCTGACTAAAAGAAAATAATTTAACTTCAGGGAAATTCAGAAAAGAAGGAAAACTAAAGTGACTGGTAGTGTTTAAAATGTCCCCCCAAATCCATGCAACTTTCTGGTCCGTGACACTTTAATTAAATCTGTCTGGTAGATGGATCACTTCCTTTTCTAGCAGCAATAAGGAAATCAAAGTCATTATAAAACATTTTAAATTTTACCCTTACTTGCTCTTCAAGCTATGTCTTTGGGACTCATCTTCCTTGCAGCAGGATTTCACCAGGTTAGAACAAATGGCAGAGCTGTAACGTACAACGATGGCCAAAGATGATGTATATTGTGTTTATACAGGTTTTTCCTTTTAATCATTGTCATAGGAAAAAAACCCAATTATTTCTATAATGTTTATGACACAAGGTATTAAACTTGCATGACAATAATAGTTATACTAGGTGGCTTAAAATCAAAATGAAGTATTCTGGATTATGAGATTCCCATCTAATATCTAAACTAATAACTGTCCACACTCTGTTTCATTCTGATGTTGCAAAAGATGATGAATTTCCTAGGGCTTCTTCTCAAGAAATGCTGTGACATTCAGAGCAGGTCCTCTACAGCATCGGTTTATTTCCCAGCCCCATCTGACCAGAGGATGAGCAGAAGACTTCACAGCGATGGCAGATGGCAGCCGCTCTTCTCGTCCTGCTGCTGCTGACTGCCGAGGCTCCCTCGGGCCCTGGTGGGATGGTGCTTCACACCCTGTCCAGCCTCTGCCTTGTGTTGATATTTGCCGTCCTTGCTTTTTTTAATTTCTTTTTTTCACATTCCCCAGACCCTTCTGTAATATGACAGAGCTGGAGGGGTGAGTCCTTTGGAGCAGCTTTGCTAACAATACATTCCAGCCTCTGCTTTTGTGGAAGCTGCTCTGCTTCACGGTGTTACTCTATTGGTATTGATCTGCACTTGTAGGTCCGTATTTGTCAAGCTTTCAAAGACATATTATCAAAGATTTCTACATGTACGAGTAATTAAAGGTCAACCTCATAAATAGTTATAACACCCAAGGCCAAAGGGGAGTTTTTTCAGCCGTTAGGAACTCATCAGAAGTTTAACCTGCTGGAGTTTAGGCTGAGGTGCCTCGGTGGCAGCGTGGGCAAGTCCCACCATGACCAGGTGGCCCTTGGGAGCCCCGGTGGTGGGGTCAGCAGGGTTAGTGAGGAGAGCAGGCCAGCAGCTCTGCCTCTCCTCAGCCCTGCTGCGTGTACAGCCCGACGCGACGCAGCTGTCCACCCCTCCTTGGTGCCGGGCAGCTCCTGCCCTCGGCCAGCACATCAGCAGGGTCCAGCGGCTGCATACCTGATGTATGTGTACCATACATCCTGGAGGAGAGAGCTCGGGACCCACTGTTGGCACAGTAGTGGTGCCACCCAGCCCCTCTGCCCACCCGCCTGCCAGGGCCTGGGTCGCGCTCAGCGCCAGGCCCCTCACCACGCTGTCCACCATCACTTGCAGGGTAGGGAGGGGAAGGAAATTAAACCATCGCATGGTTCAGTGGACTAACGCATTAGATTTTAGGAAAGATTTTACAAATTCAGTGCATCTTTCCCTTGCTAAACACGACATTTAAAGGTGTCAAGGCTTGAGGCAGTCAGCTCAGCTAACTACCTCCAGAGGGTAAAGAGGGCTTTCAGTGCTATTCATCGCCTTAAAGACTGCTCTTCACACCCAATTTCATGCCTTTGGATTATTGTAAACCTGCTAGAGATTCCTTTGTTTTTGTTTTGTTTCTAAACAGCTATAGGACTACTTTGAGCTTCCACCTGTTTCCATTCACTGGGTAGCAAAATATCGAGAAGTTAACTGGTTTTTATACCCAGATCTTTAAAGATTCTATCAGAGCATACACTTCCTTTCCTAAAAAGAAGAGTTGAGGAGGAGAAAAAGTCTCCTTATTGGTTGGTGTTTGGTATTTTATGCAGTTGCTGGTATAATGTCAATTAACTTAAAATTACAAATGAGAACCTGTCAGATGTTGTCTTTTGTGACTGGCCACCTACACCGGGGCAAAATATTTCTAAGTCAGCTTGAGGAATTTGATTCTCAGCAGGACTTGGCTTGCTGAGGGATGAACACTCATGTCTTCTCTGGCTGCTTTATGTCAGTAAAATACAGAAGCTTTTCCCAGCACTATTTTCAAATCTCTACTGTGCACTTGCAATGGAAGCTTCTCCTCCAGGCAAAGGACTTTTCTCGTATTTAGGCATCCTGTTCTTCGGAAGCATCGCTTGGGGAGGGAGTGACGTTCTTTCACAGAGGATGGGTATGTGGAAGAGGGCAATGCTGGCTTCCTGAGCTGCAGCTTGGGAGCAGGAAGGCAGGAGCCACAGGTCCACCCAGGACACGGTGTCAGGGGTGCCTCTGGGGCTCGTGGTTTCCATACAGGAGCACAGGGTCCATGCTCAGCTTCCCTCGTACCAGCAGACCCTAAACGTTAGTGCCTGGCAAATTACTGTGTGTGGCAATGAAAAAAAAACCCCAACAAACCTCAAACAAAAACCTCTGGTAGGAGACTTGTCCAGATGATTGACGGGGAAAGGGTGGTAAAATCTGATTTACCGATAGACATCACTTCAGAATTAACAAAGCTGATTGAGAATTAGCCAGCAGGAATGTTAATTCATCTAGGAAGGAGTTTCCTCCCCTCCTTCTGGGGGCTCCTTGCCTGCACTAATGGGGTCTTGGGTCTTTTCCTGATAGATGCCTGAATGGGAGGCAGCAGATTTGAAGATAATCATGACAATGACTCTGGTAATGGTCGGCTCTGTAGCCTAAAGCTGGTGAAGGGGAGTGTGAAAGCATCTTGGCCCAGGCGGGCACAGCACTTTCCTCCTCTCCTGCTGTGAGATTATCTCCACCCCTCAGGAGTTTAACTTGCTATGGGGGTCAGCCCTCTTTGACTTGCTCTGTTCTGGCACTAGGATTGACATGTAAAGGTATTTTAAACCGTCCCTATTGATTTCACCACAAAGGCTCCTTTGCAGCACAATGGCCCCGATCCCGGCGCTTCTGCCCGGGCTGGGCTGCTCTGGGCGGCACCTCTGGCTCCAGCTGTGCAGGGCAGGCTCTGCTGCAGGCTGCTCTCTCCCCAGCCTCTTTCTTGTTGACTTCTGACTGCCACCTTCTCCAAGGCCCTGTTACAGCAACAGAGGGAGGTGTCGGTGGCTTTCTGTTACTCCGTGATTTCTCTGCTGAAAGAGGGTCACGCTGCTCCAGACACAGCCCTTGAGCTGTTCTGCTGCCTCTGGTCATGGCACGTTTGCCCTAAGGAACAGGCTGAATCCCCCTGGGCTCCAGAGGATCAGCTGTTTTCTTACTGATAGAGGAAATCCCAACAGTAGAAAAAGGGAAACTTTCCAAAGAATTCCTGTGGGATACCCCAGGAGGAGTGAACCGGAGCTCCCTGTGGTCTTCTAAAAATTCACTTCATGGTTTTGAAGTTGGGATTGGTTTTTTTTTTTGCCTTGGTAGTCGGTTTTCAAGACCACAGATGTCCTTGGCTACTCCTCATCGATAAACTGTTACAAAACCCCCGCTGTACTTTACCACAATGTCTGTAAGCCAACAACAACAACAAAAAAAAAAGGGACCCAAAGAGCTGGAAAGAACATTTGCTCTTCCTTATATGAAGGCTTCTTACCAGAAATTGATTTCTTGATTTTTTTAAAATGCCTTTTAACATAAATATACCCCCATTTCACTTCAGGTTTCAAAAAGTAAGAACATGTATGATTGACATCTGTAAGTACATCTGCATGGAACACATGGGCCCTTTTCAGTGATTCTATTGAACGTGTCTCATCCTAAGAAGTGTGACCTTGAGTTGTTTTTGTTTTAGTAAACTCAGCCTGGTTAGGAATCCTCCATTAATGTCCTGGAATGAAAGCTATAGCTCAGGCCCCTGGGATCTGGGGATCAGGGAATTTCTCCATCCTCGATACACTGCAATCCATTTGTTAAAACATATGCTGAGTGAGCAGGATCCTAACCTGAAATATTTCATTTGTTTTTATGGTGATACCATGCTCAACAAATCTTTTCTTTTTGTTGGATTTCTTTTTTTTTTTAATGCATTTTAGAACATTTCCACATACTTGAAGAAAAGAATATAGGGAAAATAAATAGAAGAATGATTTTTCCCCCTTTCTTTTATATATAACCAACTGTTTTCCTACTTTTCTGGATTCGGTTGTGTTGGGATTTCCCCCTCCCCAGGCACACCTGAAGAATGTGAAGCTTTTTAACACGTGCTGGAGCTCCCATGCTTGATAAGCAGGTTCAACCCGTTAAAGCTGTGAGGGCTCTGGCAGGTAACTAACCCCCTGATACAAGAATGTATAATTCGAGGAGGAGTTCCAGTATTGGAGGTCTGGGCAGGTTTTTTAACTAGGCTGTGCTTGCAGTGCCAAGAAATATGAGGAGAGAAGTCCAGCAGCTACTATTGAAACAGGATGACATGGAGTGGAACAGGATATATAGCTTGTGATAAGGGTATTGAGAAAACAAATGTAATACAGGAATCTCACAGTTTACCAAGTAAGTACTAAGTAGTTACTACTGGTAAGGGCTTAGATTGTTGTACAGTCCAGGGGTGCTCAGAGGAAGGTCTGGGCTGGCAGAGTCAGGCCCATGTTGTGGTTCCTGCCATCCTGACCTGTGGCCTCCGGAGCAATGGGCTGTCCTTGAAGCCTTCTCCTGAGCTGTTCCTTCCCCTGTCACACCAGATTAGATAGAAATCTTCCACATGACCTAACATAAGGACTTTTCTATGGTCACTTGAGGCTGGCAGGTCTGGCTGCATTGCAGGGACACGCATATCAGATCAGATAGCGTCATTCATGGTGTCAGGAGCATGAATGGGAGGAAGAGCCGCCCAGTATAGCCCTTGAGGGCATGGATCCAAGTAAGAAGCAATATGGCCCAATGTCACAAGTGGTGGCCACGGCTCATGGCAGTATCAGGACGAAGAGAGCATCCCTGCAACTCGGTGTCTGCACAGAAGGGGAAGGAGGTGATGAAGCAGCCTCTCACGGAGCGACTCTGGGAAGAAATGGCAGTCTCTGTATGCCTGGCCAAACCCCTGTTGTCCTCTCGATGTAGCCAGTTGTGCTCAGCTCCATGGCACTTCGTATGTAAAGTTCAGCAGCAGGAGCTGATTGCTCTTTCAGTGCTGTCTGCCACCAGGATTACTGTCTTCATCCCGCGATGCTTATCTGGCTCTGGCACATTTCTGAGCAGGGTGAGGGGTAATGGGAAAGGGAGAATAGGTAATGAAAAAAAAGGACAGGTAGAAGGTATCAGTTGCTACCTGAATATCTGTGAATCTGAGGCTGGGATTTTTAGGTATCTTATCAGAGCAAGGTAAAGTTCAAGGAAGTAATAGAGGGTGGGGAGGACAAGGAAGACAATGTGAGAAGGTGATGAGAAGAGACAAGGCAAAGAGCATGTTTCAGAGAAAAGAAGGGAGACAGGGAGGTAGAAATAATCAGGTGTAGTGGACCAGAGACTCAAAAGGTGTTGGAGCTTGGCTGCCTGAAATTCTTAACTGACCCTGAGCATGACAGAAATGCAGCAAGCCAAAAGTGTCTGGTGAGCTGTGTGCTTCCCTGTAAGCTCTGAGTGCCAAAACGCCTGCAGTCACCTTGCTCCTCAACACTCCTTGGTGACGGGTGTGAAAGGATGTCCATTAAGCCTGGGTGACCTGTTCAAGGCTGGCTGCAGCAGCCTCATGCCTCCGCGTGTGTCCTGGGGCACAGGAAGGCTGAGGGCCTGTAACACCTTTGTGCAATCAGTCTAGGTGCCCTTCCCTTTCTCTTCATGTTGGATTTCATGTTGAAGACCATGCAAATCTGCTTGGTGTGGTTTAATGACTGAAAGGATGATTGCAAGCTGCTGAAATGCTTACAGCAACCGGTGAAGCTCACCTCCTCCTGTTCCATGCCAGCCCTGGCAGAGCAGCCAGGTTCCATAGCGCATCCAGCCTGGCACACCTTTGGAGTCTGCTGGTGACAGGGCATGAGAGTCCTCTACAAAGCTTGGGTGTCAATAGTAAAACTGGCTTAAAATTCTTTCTTAAAAATCTTTCTGGTTGGGGCCACGTGTTTGTGAACTTAGCGGGACGGAGGAGGTGTTCACAATCTGGGCTAATGTGAAATTCCACTTGCTCTTAACTCTGCAACAATATCATTTCCTCACACTTTCTCTAGCTCAGCAGAACCACCTGCTGTTGAAGCCAGGTTGTGTTGTGCACCCCCTTCATGGAGGTCATCATCCTCTGTTAGGGTTTATTAGCATATAGCTCCTTTCCTGCATGCAGCCAGAAGCTGAGGCACAGCAAGGCTCTCCAGACTCTCACATGGATGCTTCTCCTCACTCCTGGTGCTTAGCTACAAAGACTGTGATGTTAAGCTCCTCATAAGGTACTTCCAGAGTAATATGACTCAAAATACTAACAAATGAGCAGTCCTGTATCTCACACATCCATTGCTGTCCCCAGCTACAGCTGCATTTCTCCTAATACCCTAAGAAAGGTTAGGACTGAAGGATTTGTGGGATGGCTTGAGAGGGCTGTGTTAATTCAAGAAAAAACCCACGGTCTGCTTCTTCAGCAAAGACCATTATCAGTAATGATGAAATCTTCATTATTTACTTCACACCCCTAGCATGATGCTGGACTCAAAACTCACAAGCACACATGCAGAAGGATTTTACATGGAGTCCTGGCCCAGCCCTGCTCTGCAGGCCAGGGGCAGTTTGGAGTCAGTGCAGCTGAAACACATTGGCTCCAGGTGCATCCAACACCATCAGCGTCACCCCTGTATAAAGGGAGGAGGTTGAGGACAGGGTCTTCTTCTGCTCCTCCTCTTCCTTCTCCCCCTTCCTCTGCCTGTGCCCAGAGGGTCTTGCTCTCTGTTCTGCTCCTGCGGATGCTTTCCTGTTTATTGCGACTGCGTTATATTTGCTGGGCTGAGTATTAATTAATATAATTTATGCGGGCATTAGCTTGGCTGTTTCATTCAGTCAATTTTTATCTCAATCCATGGGTGTCTTCTCCTTTTCCTGATCCCCCTTCTCTGTCACTGGGTGACAGAGCAACTGCTGGAGTTTAGCCCTGGATACGAGATACACGTAGGCACAAAGATATGATAGAATTTTTCAAAACCAGATCTGCTTGCAGCGTAGATGTGTTTTCACGGGGTTAAACTTCACCTCCAGCTTTGTTTTGGGATAACGCTCACCCTGGCCTAGCTCTGCCTGCTGTGCAAATCTCAGCAGCACATGGAAGAGGTGATTTCACGCCTGTAGGAAAAAAACTTGAAGCCATTGATGCCTAAATACTACTTGCTAATGTAAATGTAAACCTTAAAACATAAACCTTAAACTGTAAATGTAAACCTTAAACTGTAAATGTAAACCTTAAAATGTAAATGTAAACCTTAAACCTTTAAATGTAAACCTTAAACTGTAAATGGAGACATATGAAGGAATTATTGGCATTTTTCTTAAGTTCTGTATTATAGCGTGATGTCAGGTATTAATACTTAAAGCTTCAGAGCAACAGTGATACTTCAGGAATGAAAATGCTTTTGCAGGGTTTCCTACTGATTCCCAGGAAAAGTGTCTGGCTCCTTATCACTCACATGACCAACTGTGATAAAAGCCCACTTCTGCCTGTGATTTGTTTTCCAGCCACGGGACTTGCTGGACGCAGCCTCTCTAATGGCAGGTTCCCCAAGGAGGACTTGTCCCTGCCCAGCAGTGGCACTGAGCACAAAGGCAGAGGAGGTGGAGATTGTCCTGCACTGGAGAGCTGAGCAATTGATCCTGGCCACAGCTCCACTGAGCGTCCTTGATACCTGCTACCTCCCAGACAATGTATCGCACAGAGAATTGTGGTTTCTCCTCGGTGGCCTGTGGAAAGCATAATGGAGGTACTTGGGGCTATAGATTGTTTAGCAAGACAGATGTTAATGAGAAGGAAAAAAAGCTGCTGAAGTGATCAGAAAATGAAAATAAGAATAACAATGGCATTTAATTAGAAGCCCTCCTGCTGGCTGTCCTACCTGCCCAGCTCCCCTCCTAGCACAAAACAGTGCTTTAGGGTCTGTTATTTGGATGCTTTTGGTCTGGAAGTTGTATGTTTCTATTTGGAGAAGAAATGGTGGATGGTTAGTAGCCAGTGTCAGCCTTAGGAATCAACTCCTCCCCTGAATTCCAGAAGCAGTTTGCATGGCCGAGAAGTGTGCTGTAAGCTGTCCCCCTTTACTGTCCTTGCTACAGCCAGGACTATCTACTACAGGCAAAGAGGCCTTTTTCTTCCCCTCCTAGCAGCTGAAGAAATCTAGACCAACTAAATGAATGGAGCAAAGACAAGAGCAGTGCTCTTCCTAACAGGTACAGCTTCTTTAAGTGTGATCTCTGCTGAAGAAGTCCGTTCTGGAGACCTTCGAACGCTATTTTCACTGTCATTGCTGGTGTGAGAAAACGAAAAACCCATCAAAACAACTACTGCCTGTGAAAGTGAGGTCTGATGTACACTCATAATATAAATACGTGAAATGGTGGCAATGGTCAATCAGTGAGTGGGAAAGGGCAGCTTGAGAAGCTTTGGAGTTGCCTGATGTATTTCACAGCTGCTCTGGCTGTGCTGAATTCTCTGCCAGCTCATTCAGGTGGTGCTGGGGACGAAAAAAACAGGCGTGGAGGAGCCAAGGGCCACAGGAGAAGTGTCACCACCTCCCAGCTCCATTTTAGCCACCCATAGTCAATCTCGCGTTGACTTAGCCGGGTGCTGTTCTGGCTGTGCTGGCATTGCTGAAATAACCCTTTAGCATGGAAATAGCTTCTCTGGCATCATTAAAATAAAGAAAAACCCACCAGCTGGCTCTCCCAGCACCCAGACATGCTGGGGAAGGGTGCAGGAGGAGAACCTGACCCCTGGGAGCTGGGTGCTGTTCTCGTTTCAATTCTGCAGCTATGAAGAAGCCAGAGTGAAAGAACAAGCCATGTGCGGCTCCGCGCTCCTTTGGTTAAAATTGCTATCCTTAGTTTGCCCTTGCACGGTTCAGCATCAGCGCATTATTGATTGGAATTAGGAAGTTAATAAGGTTTGGGCTAATTAATCAGATGGGTAGGGACTGGAACTGCACTGCAAGGCTTAATCAAGTCATCAAAGCTCCCAAGCCGTGAAGAAGGTAATTAAAGGAAAAGGATGCCTGTTATATAGTAACAGGAACCTAGGAGAGGACAAGAGCAAGATAGAGAAGCTCCATTTTCTTTTGTACACCTTTTTGATATAAATCAGGCCAAACGACCCAGGTATAGTGCTCAGCTTCCTATCAGCAAATTAAGTTGGATGAATTTATAAATCACATCAGAGGGGAATTTAGTCCAGATAGTCTAATTGCCCAGAAATCTATGTTTGCTTGGAGAGCCTGGGTTTTTTTGGCAGTATCAAGGCCTGCAGCACAATATCCTACTGCCTGGGACTGTTATCCCAAGGTTGCTGGATATGGAACGAAGCAATATGGCTTGCAACCCTAAATTAAAAAAAAAAAAAAGTTTGTTATGGCAAAACTGATTAATGTGAAAGCACTGTTTGGAGAGCTAACACTAACAGCCTAAAAAGAAAATGTATTATCTTCCATGTAGGTAGTTGCTGATGGATCTAATATTTGATGCCATCTAGCCACGGTGAGCTGGAGTACCAGCCTGCTAACATCCAGTGTCAATGTACGTGTTAATTTAAAGGAAACTTCAGGGAAAAAAAAAAAATTTCTTTCGGTTAATTTATGTTTAGTTTAGTTTTGTTTTCAAAAACAAAAATCTTTACATTTGAACATTTTTATTATACAAAGTAATAAAAAATCTTTTGGGGAAAAATTCAAGTAAGCATTTAAAGAAACTGGCACTGAAAAAAATAAGTGTAGTAAAGGAGTAGGTGAAACATCTGAATTTTCATGACCTGACATTCTCATTCTAGGTCCTTACCAGAGGGGATTTTGCTTTTACAAGTATCTAGGTGAAAAAAAACCCCAAACACTGCATTGAAACACTTACAACAAAGAAAAAGATGGAAGATTATTTAGCGGGCAAATAAGTATAGATGAAGTGTGCTTCAATAATGTGCTAAGTATCTTTACATTTTAGAATAGTACAGTTTGAGAAATTAATTTTTATATACATGAACAAAATTTATGACTATACCTAGGCCCTGACATATAAAATTCAGATGTTAATTTTGTCTTTTTTCTTTTTTCCAGCTTTGGAGTGAGACAAAAACCAGACTGCACCTTGTTCTGTAGCAGGGGATTCAACCCATCTCTTTGAAGGATACTGGTTTGAGGCCACAGTCCATTCAGTCACCAGCTACCTGAGCTGGTACCACCTGATATAAATTTCTCTGGAGGTGCCAGGAGATCACAGCCTTGTGCTCCTTGACAAGGCTGCTTGCACCCAAAGAGGTCTGTGGGCTGCTCCGCTGTCTCTGGCATCACCTCGGCAGCAGAAGCGACGACTGCAGTAACAGGGGCTCCTCGGATGACCTTCAGGAAAGGAGTTGTTGTGGGTGTTACTGGTATTCCAACCCCAGCCATGCTATGATTAGCGCTAGTGTTAGTATTGTACCACCGGGCTGATACAGAGCTTGCAGCATTGTGGAGTAATGTTTGGGGTTTTTTTTCAGTAAGGAAAATGTTCATCTCTTAAATTCTCAATAGCTGGAGGATATCTTCTGTTAAAGTGCCTGATCACACGTGTGTGCTCCTCCTAGCAGTACTTTTCCTTGAGAGAACAATGACACAGTCTCTTATTTAATCTCTTTATTCCAAATGTTGTAGGCAAAGACACCTTCATGGCCAGAGACTGACTCTCTTCATGACTAGCTGATGGGTAAAAGAACATGTGTTGCCTGAACACTGCTATTTTCCATCAGTGAAACAAGATTCTTGTGCTGCTGTATTCCACATAAATGATACTACACCATATCTTGTGGGCCATTTTTCCCAACTCCAGTGCTTCATGGAAAAAAAAAAAAGGCTTAATGCCTGCTAGACCCAGAGTGCAAGTTTGGAGGACAACTCCACTGCCTTATGGTAAGTCAGGGTTGTGGCAGGACCATGGAACTGCCTTTTTTGAGTCAGCACAATGAAAACCCATGCTGGACTGAAGTGCTTTAAAGATTAGAAGCAAGTTAGGCTTCCATTGCTACAGGCTTTTCAAGGCATAAAGTCAGTCCTGACTAATTACATGATTTACATCTTCATTTCTGAAAGCCTCTCCTGACATCGTGTTGTGGTCTTATAATCACCTGCTAAAGTTCTGATTCTTACCAGTCATTATTTGTGCTACTTGTAATAAATCCGGACATTGTCATTATCTTGTCTCTAAGGCTTGAGTCCTGTAACAAAGGTAAACTAACAGTAAGTCATTCAGAGCTGAGGAACTTAAAACAATTATGAAATGCTGTGATTTGTCACAGCATTTGATTTTGTAGAAGATGGGATTAAGAGACAGATAAGCTAATATACTCAGCAGGAGCCAGACGTGTCAGAGGGGTGTTCTGCCATTCGGCACCATCTGACTGGGGAAACAGTGAGAATGGAAGAGAGGGAGGGAAACAAATAAAGAAGAAAAGATCTAACTTAGCTCACCTTTTTTGCTTTGGAAATTTTTTTTTTTTTACAGGTTGCTTCAGCTGCCTAGAGAAGACCTACCAGTATAGCTGGAATGGAATTTAGTATAGTTCCTATTAGTCTGCAAACCTGAAGTTGCCACAGCGAGGAGTTTCTCTCAGGGTTGAGGATGGGGTCCCTGCAGTACACAGCCAAGTCAGCGATGCCTGGGAGATCCCTTCTGGAAGATCAGGTTTGCGTGACAGGAGGGCAGATGTGCTCTGGTGCTTTTTCCCCGTGGGTATGACTGTAAGGCTGTTGTTCAGGCAATGCAAGGGAGAATAATATTTGCAGATGTGTTGTGGAATTGCTTGTAGCGTTCTCTGGGTGCAGGGGAAGAGCATGCGGTGAAGGAGGGAAATGAACCCGCCTTGACTCGGTGAAAGGTTGAAGTCGGTTGTCATCTGATGACTGCTGATGGTTTTCCTACGTTATAACCCTTTCCCATGTTATAACCCTTTCCCATGTTATAACCTTTTCCCTGCCCTGTAGTCAACTGTGATACCAAGTGAGTTTATCCTTTAAGCCTGTAGTAGGACATTTATTATGTGGTGGTTACTTCTAGAGCTGAATCCCTTATCCTTTGGAATTGATGCTTATTAGCGTTGGCCTAATTGTGGTTCTGAGCTGTCACTCATTTATTATTTATTGTCAGAGCCTTTAACCTGCTCCTCTATCCATTTTAACAAAACGGGGCTACCCTGGAGGATTTGCCTGGCCTGGAAGACACGCAGCTTTCCCAGTTGCAGCTGGCTTTGAGTGTTAACACCCAGCTGCAACCCCTCTTCTACGGAGAGGTGGGCTCGCTCGATTCAGCAGAAGCTTTGCTGAGCCTCTTGAGCACAAGCAAGCACAAAATTTGTTACACTGCCTGCATTAAACCTCTTTGTCTTGCCTTCTGCAGCGTTCCTGTTGCTGAAGTAAGTTGTGGTGATGGTTTTTGAATTATTTTTTTTTAAAGCATGTTTTTCATTTGTTTTTTAAAAAATCAGTTTTCCAGTGTGGTGCAGAGGATGTGCCCGTCAGCAGCTGCACTGGATCAGCTGAGGGAGCGTTGGATTGCTTCAACATCATTCTTACCAGTGCTCTATTGCAAAGCTAGGAAATGACTGATACGTTTGTCACTGAAAAGTGCCATCTAAACGCCTTTTTTCCTCTTCTTCAACTAGTTCTGCTTTTCAAATTTCCTTGGCACATGAGCTAAAAAAAAAAAAACCAAATCCCACTTTGTGCACAGTTTAAGGTGTAGGAAATACTGTATTCCTGTTTAATCTCTGAAAAGGGAGACAGAGCCTCCATGGACCTCCATGCCCTGGCTGTGGAGCTGCTTGGGTCACCAGAGAGTAGGGCCAGAAGGTGAGCCAGCATGGAAGCAACAGAGGGCTGGGCTCGATGTGGGGAATGAGGCAAATGCCTGAAAATTCACCCACATCTGACAGAAATGCACAGTGGAAGCAATTGCTTTTACCTGCTTCCTCTAAATTTGTGGTGTTTTTAGACTTTGCAGGGTTGCTCGCTCTTGACAGGTTAGAAAACACCTCTGACACCAAACCAATGGGATCTTCACCAGGATTTGCTGCTTTGCTTTCCAGCTTGGGGCGGTCTCTAAATAAAGGCTGGATGAAATCCCCCAGAATATCATTGGGAAAACTGCGAAGCAATGTTTCTTCCCAGCCTTGTTTTCCTCAGTGAGGTGGAACCTGGCACTATGAAAAAAATAAGAGATCATAATCTGATTTCCTTCCCCCCAAAAAGCAGGTGAACAAGGGCGGGAGAAGTGAGGATGTGACTTCATCCCTCAGTGCATTGAATCAATGTCTACCTGGGATCAAACGCAGCAGTTCTGCTCCTTCATGCCTGGCTGTGCTCTGCTTCCTTTGTGCTGCTACTGATGCTTCTTGGATCCACCACGAAGAGGCAACTTAGGGAGCGGGAACGTTCTGGGGTTTTTCCCCCTCCCTTTTTGTAGACTCAGCTTTCTGCCTGTCTCACCCATGAGCGTGGAGCCACACAAATATGTCTGGTGGTGCAGGCAAGAGGGCACTTGTGGAAAGTCTGCATAGGATCTATGGGATACCAACCAGAGGCTTGATAAATTAACACAGGTTTTGGTTTATTTGTCAGAAGGGGGAAGCCCTTGGAGGAGACGGAGGGAAATTCTCTTCCTCCTGCAGTAGCCTAGGGCTAGTGCAAAGCTGGGGCAGAGGAAGAATAGGTCTTCACCTTCCCAGCCAAGTGTCCTAATCGCTGATCTATTCCTCAGTCTGGGGTGGAGATGTCGCTCCAAATTCCTCTGCTGGAGAGTCCTTTCCTGCTGAGGATATCCCGGAGGGGGGTACATTGTCAGTTAATCTCTCACCTCCAGAAATTAGCATGAGGTTTAAAAAAACAAAACAAAACAAAAAAAGTCCAAAACTTGTTACAAAATTCCTCCATCATTCCCACTTGAGACCAGTGTGTTTTGTATCACTACTGGAAGCCTGCAGTGACACCACTGCCTACGCAGCAAGAGGAGGCTGGATGCTGGACAGAAATAACACAAACACCTCGACTCACCTGCACCTGTAAATGCCTCAGTAGCAAAACCCTGACTGGAAGGTGGAGAGAAGCTTGCACTGATCAATTAATCCTTAACCTGTTTGCTTTTCTAGGTGGTTCTTTGGGGACTGACATATAATGGATCCAATATTTGGATGCAATCAACACTGACGTTGTGAGAGTTGATAAAACTCATTATCGGCTGGCTACGTGCTCCCCATGGCAAGGGAAAGGATGTTAATTTAACGTTTTTTTAATTAACTAGCATTCTAAGTGGCCGTGAGCCTCTGTCTCCAGTGGACGTTTTTAAAATGAAAACAAAACCTGGAGTGAAGTTGCTTGTGTAGCAAAAAGCCTCAAAATTTTGCCACTAGTCAAGCAACCAAAATGATGAGGTGTCTTCATTTTTAAGAGCTTACCTTTGGGAGATTTTAATTTCACTTTTGCAGGTCTTCTGAGAGCAGATTAAGTCAGACCGACAGTATTTTAGCAATGCAGAAGCATTGTGTAACTATAAATAATATAAATGTAAAAAATACACACAAAATTTGGGTAGCATTAGAGACTCCCAAGTGACCGGGACAGCATGCCTTAGGAATTTACTCCCTCCTAAGTGAAGCTTTTAACTTTTAAGCCACCCAAGCTCTGTGCTGCAACAACTTCGGGGCACGCAACTACTCCAGCCCCGCGGTTCAGCTGGAAGAACTCTAACCTGGCCGCATCAAGTGTGATCACCCTGCTGATTTCCCTCTGCTGTTAGAGTCTTTATTTCAGCAAAAACTCCGCGCGCGTACCGGCTCTCCCTCCCACAACGCCGTGGCCGCAGCCCAAAGCCATGCCCTTGTCCAGGCTCAGGGCCATGCCGTCCTTGATGGGTCTGTGTCAACAGGGATGGTGAAGCCCCAGCAAAACCTTTTGGTAAGGAAATATGGAGATGCAAACACGGACACGACACAAATTATCCCGTCACAAAGCTTGTGTGCAGCCTGGCTTCACACAATGTACTTCTTTACAGGCCTTAAAAAAAAAAAATCTTTGTTATCAAAACTATGTAAGTATCATTAAGATATTTACATGGAGATCAGTGAGTCAAGCTTCTAGGAGTTAGACGTGACCAAACAATAACAAATACAATTATAAATAACAAGCGTGTATTTTAAATATAAACGGGGGGATGCACGTATATAGAGATCTTGTTTATTTAGAGTGTTTCTGATGACCCAAAAAAGATGCAAAATCCTGGTATAGAATTTTGCATCTGTAATACAGCACTTTACAAGGTCTTCTTTGATTGCTCCTAATATGCTGCTCTCTGGTAAGTGTGTGCGTTGCCATTCACAGATCAGTGGAAATAAGGCAGGCAAGCTGGAGCTTGCTGGCTATGTTAAAACAAACATAAATAAGACTATAGAAGTTCATCTACAGCAGCAGTTTAACCTGGGGGGCAAGATTTCCTACCCTGGCTCCCACAGTAACAGAAAAGCTGATCTATTTTAAGTCCCCTTCATGTGAACGCAACAGTTGTGGTAGGAGAAATTAGATACATGGTATGGATGCTCTGCTTTCTCTGCTGGCATAGCCAGTCTGGGAAGTTCCCTCCTCGCGTGATTTTGGAATTCCTCCTCACAGTGATATATTCTGCAGCGTTGCCTCACTGGGTTGCACGAGCACAACATAACCTGCAGTGCAGGAAGAGAATTGTGTGAAGGCAAAAGGGGTGAGAAAATAAGAATGAGGAACTTCTCAAGACCTTTTCGCTCCCAGAGAAAATGGCAGTGTAACTGCATTCGCAGTTCCATATATATTGTGCCACTGCTCTCCCCATCCACTCCTTCTCCATTGCTGCTTTTGGGAGCATAAGTTCCAGTGTGGAAGAACCTGAAGAGCCTCTAGGACATCACCACGGTTTGTCAAATCTTTTAGCTGTAGATAACTCTGTTAGCTTAGACCTCTGGTGTGATGAATGACTGGAGAGCTCGGTGTTGTCCTGGGTGTTTGGTGGCTCCTGCTGGACTCCGTGGACATCGACATCTGTACCGGCTGGTTTAAAGCTAAAGGTGTATGTGTGCTGCAGCCACCGTTCTGGCTTCTCCTTAGAAAGGAAGGTGTATTTGAGGCAGTATACTTTTATTTAATGTTCTTAATGCAATAGGTTTGCTTCTTTAATCACTTATCTCGGATTGTGTCTCTCTCGTCTATCTTATCTGCTACTCATCTCTAATTTAATTCTACCTACTTACAATGAGATCTTCCCGATTCCACCCAGACCAGGAGCTCGCTGAGTGTTCACCAGGAGGCCAGAAGCTCCCTCCAAGTCCTCAGTAGGTTGATTCCGACTTGTCTCACAGCTTTTCTTCCAGCAAAACCTTCAATGTTCAGTTGCAGCCCTTGACCCTGTCACCAACAAATCCTTCCCCTACCCATTTTTTGAGAAAGGGCACGTGGACACGTGGCTAGTATGGCTGATGAAAACAGAGAGGAGTTTCATTTCACAATGGAAATAACACTTTCCTGCAAGGGCTTCAGTCCTCTGTGCCCATTGCAAAAAACAAAATTTGGATTCCATCAAGATATGCACATAAGTAAGGATGATAGAGACTGTTTTATTTTGGCAGTTAAAAGGTGCATTGCAAGTGTTCTCATGAATGTCACAAGAAGTAGATAGATGGTGTTATTTTGGTCTCAAACTCAGCAGTGAGTGGCTATAACCTATTTTAAAAGTGCTCTCGGTTAAGATACTCTGTGGCTTCTTACAGTGAGTAGATTAGCACCTTATAAATCAATTCAGGAGCCAGAGTTGGCCTAAAGGTGCTGGGAAAACACAGCGTTTGAGTGTCCCTGTCCCAGACACCTTTCAATGCAAATAGGTAAGTGCCCAAGGAGGAAAAGGAGATGAGGAGACAGCACAGGGAGCTTCGAGATGGCAGGAAACGCTGCTGGCTACAGAGGCTTGGGGGAGCAAAGAGGATCGGAATGAGGAGCCAGTGAGCAGGAAAAGGTGAAAATAGGCACACAGCTGTAAAGGTGCCTCTGGATGTCCAGGGACTCCTGCTTTGGCTGCTTTTGTGCATTATAACTACATAATTCCTTGTGTGTAATAACCAGATCTTTAAAAAAACCCACAGATTTTACTACTCAGCACATGAAAACTTTCTGAGTCTCACGGGCACTGGTGGCTGGGCCTCCGGGGGATTTTACTCTGTTTTATTAAAACCAGCAGTTCCTGCCTCCCGTGTCCTTCCAGAATGTTCAACCATGGCATTAGAGGCCGTGCTGTTTTAACCAAACCCCCTGTTTCTTCTGCTTACATTTAAGCAGAATTTTTGCATTCAAGAGCAGCAGGTATGAAAGGCTGTCTCACTTGTTGATTGTTAAAGCTGTTTAAAAAAAAAAGTCATCTTTTTGGCTGAGAATACACTGTTGCAGTCATACTGAAAATGCTAAATGACCCTTCAGACTTTGCTGGGAAACATTATCTATTCAATTAATGGGCCATAAAACGATTCAGATAAAACACAAGCCCGAAATGTCCTTAGAAATCCAAGAGAGGAAAGCTGATACTGCCTAATTTCTCAGACTTCAAGGATCTAAAAGGTTTAGGAAATGTAAAGCATCACTCGTGCAGGATTCCGCATAACACTTTAGGAAACCAGAAACGGCAGCCTGGAGGGGAAGGAGAAGGGCAGCATCCCAGACGCGGTGAAACCTGTGGTAATGTGGGCACGCACCCCATCACTTCCAGGGGCGATGCATTTAACACGCTTCCCAGCTGGGAAGAGTGAAGAACGAGAAGGTCAAGTGATCCGACCGCAGACACTGGCCAACGCTGCTGGGTGATTGGTATTAGCACTTTTCCTTGCTCCCACAAACCACCGCACCAGGACCTCTATAAATGCATCTTTTTCCAATCTGTGAAATAATTTATTAGCCAACACAGCTATTATGTCACCATAAACCGGCCATTTAACTTCTTTATTGATACATACACAGAACGTGTTAAAGAAGGGGAAAAACAAGAGCTTGACTTTCATTGATTTCAGCCAATTTACTTCAAAGATTTCCTCCTATAATTGCTAAAGTTGCAACATTACCTCTGCAGAAAACTACTTGAAATTTAATGAAATCTTTTTCTTGCACACATTTTTTTTTTGTCCTGCATGTTTTATATCATCATTGTCCATCTATTACCAATTAACCGATTTCCTTTCAGCTGCACCCCTTTATGGAGATCCTGACCGTAGTTTCCCTGGGCTCATAGAAATCCCCATGGGACCTTTGGCAGGTCCCTCAACGGACACTGCACGGCCTCAAGGAGCAGTCCCGACCTACAGGAGAGGGAGTCCCAGGACTACCTTTGGCCACAGCTTTCACGGCAATAAACTGCAGCCAAGGCCCTACGCAGTCCCGTGAGCTGTGGTCAGGATACGGGGCTTTGATGATGTTTGCTTTGGCATTGAACCATGTGAGGAAAACTAATGATTTTCCAGATCTGAACATATAGATAGGAAAAGGAAGGTGTCTCCAACCAGAAAAGCAATTAGCAGTGGTAAGCAGGCATTTGCACTACATACAAAATGTTGTCTTTGTCTTTCAAAGCCATGAAAATAGTGTACCACAGAGTCGCACATCTGTGCCAATGTGGCTGGACAGCTCAGTGCACATGGTCCTGGCGTGGCTGGGCTGGAGCCCTGGCGCAGCCCTGCTCTGCAGGCCAGGGGCAGTTTGGAGCCAGCGCAGCTGAAACGAGTTGGCTCCAGGTGCATCCAACACCATCAGCGTCACACCCGGTATAAAGGGGGAAGTTCAATGAATCCAAGGCTCTTTCTGCTGGGACTTCTGCTTTTGCTTGGGGTCCTTTTGACCCTGCTCCTCATCTTTCTCCTGCTATTGAGGATGCTTTCCTGTTTATTGTGACCGCTGTACCCTCGCTGGGGTGAGTACAACTTTATACAGGCATGGGTATTAGTTCGGCTGTGTCATTAAGTCAATTTTCATTTCAACCTATGGGTCTCCTCTGCCTTTTCCTGTCCTCCTTCCCCTGCTGAGGAGGGGTCACTGGGTGAGGGAGCAACTGCTGGAGGTCACGGGCTAAAAGTAGACAATTTATATAAACACAGACAATTCTATAACCACCACTTTGTCTTGAACCAACACGCAGTAGGTGCATGCTGTGCTCTCCAGAAGTGAATTTCCGTGGTGTATCAGCTGGGCCTTCCCTTCCCTGGGCTAGACTAGCTGGTAGAGCTGATGTGCTTCATTATTTAGTGTTTGCAGAGCTCTCTTCAGCTCTCAGAAGCACACAGGCTGCTAACGACTCAAGCCATGGCTGTTAAGGTGTGCACTGTTTCTGCAGGAGTAGGCTACTTGATCTCTTGCTACTCAGGACAACTAAAGGTCATATGAAACATTTTTCAAAAGAATCTTGCCGTGATGTTTTGCTTATAGTTAGTCAGCAAGCAAGATTTCTGGAGGAAATGTCAAATTGTGCAAGATTTGACTTTTCAATATGAAAAAAAATAGACTGAAACCAGTAAAATCGTTTGGAGGATGCTGTCTGTCTGCTCTGCGCTGGGCTGATCTTCTTGATAAAGATTGTCTGTGGTGGGTGAATGTTAGACTGAAACCCTGGCACAGTCTGCCAGGAAACTTGCCCCAGATTTGGCAGAAATTCTCTGACTATGAGGTGCTTCCAAAGAAACACGGGGGTGTGGGGTGTTTGGCCTGCCTGTGCCATTCCTGAGCCCCGGTTCCTCTGTGGGAACCTCCCCTCAGCCCTCATGGCAGGGGAAAAGCACCGAGAACAGGAGCAGGAATTACCAGGAATTACCGTACTTGATTTCCCAGTTCAGTGAATGGAGATGGTTTCTGCGCTGCCGAAAGTTCACATAAAATGGTGCATTGATACCACTCAGAGGGGTTGAGAAAAACCTTCCAGAGGGCCCAGGGAGGCTGTGGATGCTCCATCCCTAGAGGTGCTCAAGGCCAGGTTGGACGGGGCTTTGAGCAACCTGCTCTAGTGGCAGGTGGCCATGCCCTTGGCAGGGGTGTTGAAATCTATTTGCTTGTTTCTGCATTTTTTCAAGTATATTTGCGCACATGCTTTAAATTAACCCTTCCTCCCTGGGGAGGAACCACCGCACTGGAAACCTCCGGGGGGTGGAATCTTCAGCAGGCTGAGGGGTCTTGTGGTGAGCAGGGCTCTGGCAGGACACGCTCTTCAACTATAGGAAGCAGCGAAATATGACGTGGCATTTCTATGCCTGTAGTTTATAACGATGTTATATTTATTCCAAGCGTTATTCCCCCGCTGTCCCCCACCCTTCACTCCGCGGCGCGGAGCCGGCGCGACCTTTGGGTGGTTTAGGTGACCAACCATTGCCATCTTCTGGCCAAGCGTGGAAATAGGGTGGGTTTTCTGGCTGTGTTCGAAGAGCACAGCCAAGCCTTGCTCCCGGTAGACGGGCTCTTACGAATAAAGTCAAATCTTGAGACTGGTCTTTATAGTCACAGTCAAAATAATTCTTGAGGCTTGCGTGAAAATTGGGAACCCTGACAGCATCATCTACATCATTAACGAGCCCCAGGTACTCCCAAAATGCAGCAGAGCCCATCATAGCTGGTACCCATTCTGCAAGCAGCTGAAGAAGGAAGGTCCCTCCCAGTGAGGGACCATATTGATGTTTTCTTCTGCTACTGCAGTTGGACAGCCAGTGCCACCGAGGTGCTGCCAGGAGATTTTGAAGCTCCTGCCTCTTACAGAGGACTGGTGCCCTGTGTCACCAAGGCCTTTCACCAGCCCCTTGCCAGGGAGAATGGAGTGGCCAAGGCTCACCACCCAGCTGAGGTGGGCTGCAGGTCCTCCATGAATAATGACTTCCACTGAGCTGCAGCTAAAATCCCACAGGATTTGTCCTCTTCGGGTGCTACAGCAAGGCCGAGGGGTGGCTGTGGTGTGCAGCCCTGCAAAGCCTGCAGAAAGTACTGGCAGAACTGTGACCAGTTCCTGTGCCAGGAGAAGTGGGCTCTAATTTCCTGCCTCGTTAATATTTCCAGAAGTAGGAAGTGTTGCTATAATGCCACTTTTTAAAATGTTGATGTAAATGATTCACAGCGTTTACAAAGACTGTTTTGTCATCGTGGTTATTGACCAGTTATGCCTCTACCATGCCACCGCTGCCCTTTAGAAGATCATGGAGGTTTTTGTTTTTAATGAAAACAAGCTTTAAAAATACCCTCTGAGAACATTACATTTTCCTTAATGCAGTCAGCTGAAAATACCCAGACTTTCCAAATGTGTTTGCTTCTGATTACCCCTCATCCTCTCCTGCCCTCACTGGGTCGGGTTGAGATGTTTGGTCAGTGTCTGTCGGGCAGGGTGGCCAGGGCTGCCTGTCCCCTGCATCGCCCCGAGGCCAGCAGAGAGATGTTCTGCTGTGAGCCCTTTCCCTGTGGCTCTTGCACATCCGATGCAGGATGAGGTGCAGGTACAGTGCTGGTACAGCAGCCCCATGGTTCCTGGTTTCTTCTTTTTGCCTCCACAAAGGTTCACACAGAATCGCCTCAAGAGCAGTTTATGGGTAGATGTTTGTGTGCTCCTGCTCCCTGCTTCCCAGGTAACGATCCAGTCTGGAGGCTATAATTAAGAGCATGCTCTGCCTCCTTACCTCCCTGGGGACCTCCAGAGACGCTTGCTGTGGTTTTTTCCATCTGGCAGATGAACCAACCTCCTTTCTGCCTGTCAGCTGTGGGGCAGACCAGGATCTGCTTCAAAGTGACCAGCAGAGATAGCTGCACACAGTGAGTCCCACAGAAAGCACAGAGCTCCTTGTATCAAGACCGCACAGGTGCCCGAGTCACTCTAACTCCTCCAGTCGCAGCAGAGATTTAGGACAAGGTCTGTGGTGTCCTTGCAGGGATTACAGAGGGATTTTCTTTGCCTGTGTGGGTTCTTCACATCACAGGCTGCACGGGGTCTCTCCAGCCCGCACTAGCATGACTCAGTACTCGGGGGAGGCAGATGGTGTCCAGATGGATGAGCTGTCTGTCTGCCTGGCCAAAGCCAGCCGGAGCAGCCGGGGGACGGGTGTGAGGGCACCAACGGGTGCCGCGGAGGTCACGGAGGGATTGCTTTTGACAGGATGAGCTTTGACATCCGGGACTTGCACATAGCAACTGTAGTGCCTGACCTTTAATATGCAGTTTAATTAAGACGGACACTCGGTATAGGCATAGCTAAGCGGGACACAACCGGGGCTGTACCGCTTCTTACCCTGGGCTGGCGGGTGTGAAATCAGGGGCCCTCTCCTGCCTTTGTGTACCTTCTGCTCTTGTACAGATAAGGTCTTTACAGCTGTCTACATGTGAAATCTGTCATTGTCTTACAAAGCATTGATGGAAGAGTTACAAAGACTACACCAGTAAAAATTCACCAGCTGCTGTAATTAAAGGCTATGCAACTTTTAAAATTATTATGTTGTAAACAGAGACTTCAGTTCCCACATCTTTGCGATTCCTCTTGGATCAGCTAGGTTAGGACTAGAATTAATCAAGCAGGTGTTGCTATTGTCATTAAGAGTCTGAGAAACAATGAGCTGATTGGCATTTCATATCATAGCAGGCTTTAACAATCATTAAAAAAATAATTAACGGTGATTTGGCTTGTTTGCCTACTGTTCTGACAAAATGCTGTGAAACTGTGTTGCTGTTGATGCTGATTTTAAAGGAGATTGTTATCCAGGTGCTCTTTAACGGCAACACCTCCAAGGAGGTGTTGGGAACAGCTTGATTCAGCTTGGCTGAAGCGACTGCTGGAATTCCAGCTGTGCTTGGGGCTGCCTGTTAAAACCTGCCCCGGCTCTGCCCAGCTCCCTTCAGCCAGTCTCCTTCCAGAAGCTTTTTCCTTCTGCTTAGCACCCAGAAGCCCCTGACCCTGAGTGCACACAAGGAGGTGGTTGTCCTTGGGCATCTGCCCCAGTCTGTCCAGCATCCCCAGGGCTGCTCACCCCCAGATAACCCGCTGGGGCTCTTTGCTGCAGAGCAGAGGCAGCCCCGTGCCCAACTGACAGCAGCAAGAGCATCTTGCACTGAGGTATTGGCTGATTGCAGGCAGGCTCCCGCAGTCCTGAAATATCTCTCTTGCTAATATCCTGCCTCGATTCCCCAGGAGCAGCCAGAGTTATGGATGTCTGTGTGGAGAGATGTCTGATACACATATTTTTTAATAACTAAATCATAAAATATTCAGCAACCCAGGACGGCAGTGCCTGGTCTCTAGCCATGACCCAGCATAATTCTCTAAGCAGCTGCCTCCCAGGGCCTGAGGGCTTCCTTTAGAGTCCACTGAGGTGAGCAGGAGCTTTCTGTTGGCACTGGTGATGCTGGATCTGGCCCAAAGGCTCAGAACCTTCATCATCTTATTCCTACAGCTGATCCTTAAGGAGTCAGTGCTAGGACCATCAACCGTGTTACTGCTGTACCCCACTGCCTCTTCAAACCTGAATTATTACCTCCCAAATCTCTTTCCTCCTTGCCTCTTACTTGGGAGGGAATTTAGGTGTTATTTTTCCTCTGAGAATGAGGGTAGATAAGCATCGTTAGAAAGTCCTGCCATGGATCTAGGTGATGTTTGATGCCGGCTCTGCCTTGGGCATCCCTGGGCAGGAATCATCATGCAGGGCAGACCTATGAATTCCGGGGTTGCAGCAGATCTGTCAAGGTGACACCTTCCAGCCTGCGTTATCCATTACAGTTGGACAACCCCGTGTTACGTGGTCGATGGAACACGGCAGAGCACCACAAAGGGCTGCTGCATAACCTGGAATAAAACTTGGGACTAACTCCACTTAGAGGTTTGAAGAACAGCTTTTACTGGTATAGAAAAGGTAGATTCCTGTATTAGTAGAGTCATATATGCTATTTTCAGCTGTGAATTCTTTTCTGCTTGGTTGCTCTGTGTCTTTAGAGCAGGTTCAGGACAATGCTGTCACTGGCTTACTTATGTCCTTCTTTATTATTGTGGCTCAAGTGAAAGCCTTCTGGAAGGCATCATCCCCCAGGGTACCACTCCCTGAATCTGTCCTTCGAGCTCTTGTAACATACCTGCAGCCAAGCACAAAGAGGATTCACAGCTACTAAACATTTTCCGGCCACCAAAGGGCCAGATTATCTCAAATAATGCTGTTCTTGGAAATGAGAGCAGCTTACGGCATCAGCGCAGCTGCTTTTCTAGCAGCATCTCTGCGGCGCTGGCGAGATGCACTCACTGCCCATTAAACAACGCATAACTAATGCCCTTAATGGCTACATTAGAGGGGGCTTTTTTTAAACTATTTTTCCTTGGTGCAGCAAGAGCCAAGGGCAGGGGGTCAGCTTCCAAACGGTGTGTGGCAGAGCTGCAGAGCACGCTAGGGAGGTGGCAGAGGGGAGAAACGGGCTGCGGCTGGACCCAGGCTGTCCAGGTCTTTTTCTGTTTCTGCGTGTTATCACTGTGTATTAATATAGTTTCTGTGTTTATTCAGCATTTCAGCTGCCGATAGTTAACAGCCAGATTTACAGCTTAGTTTGCTAACAAGGCGAAGCATTAACAAGAAGGGCAAACAGAGACAGTAATTTCCTTTAAATACCGAATCCCTTTGGCTGCTGTCTTTGGCAGCATCCTCCTGAAGAGTGGCTGCACGGAGCTGGGGTGCAGCAAGGACTCCTGAGAGCCCTTTCAGCCTATTGCCACGATTTTACACACAGACCGGTTTCTTCTGGGCCATGTTCAAGTGCAGAAGATGTCCTGTACGGGGCTGTGTGCGGGAAGGGATGCACAGCTGTTGGGGCCAGGGGTTGGCTTTTAATTGAATCTTTCTTGCTCTAATTCACTGAAGTATGTTGTTTATGTTTGCATGGATCGGGGCATAACTTTATTTGTGTTCTGACAGTCGCTGTGCTGCTTTTCTGGAGGGGCTGATTGCCTCTTAGTAGAGGCACCGGGGTCAGCAAAGAGCTACATTTAACCATAGCATTATTTTACGTTTAAAATAATCAACATACATGTAGATGTAGCCCAAGCATGTGCAGCAGAGGGGGCCAGCCGCCCTTGACTCTGCCCTGTCGTAATACTGCACCGTACCCACAAAATCCTGATGTTCGTGCGGCTGGGTGTTTTTATAATCTGTTCCTTGAGTCTCAGCTCCCCAGTTTGTATTGCCTCAGCTTTGGATAATTACAGCAGTGCCTTAATGTATTTTACCCTTGAATTATTGACAAGTGCTTTCAGCCCTAAATCCGCTTAAACGTAGAATAGATTTCTGAAGTGATCATTATACTGTCTTGTGTGTCTCTTCTATTACCCTTCAGAGACTAGATAATATTTGTGTATTTATATTTATATATAAAGGAAGTGTCTGAAAAACACGCGGACACATGACAAAGTATCCGAGTGGGATTGTTACCCAGTTTCCTCCTTTCTTCTTTTTTGCTTATTCATTATATCACATCTAAGCTCATCTTGCTTTTTCCTTCCTCTTTTAATTGGAGTTTCCCCTAAGAAGGAATTTTTCACATATTAAATATGACACACCAGGCGTGCAATAGTAACAGGTACAAAAATAAACTTGTCACTTTTTATTTAGGGAGAGATTTGACAGCAATATAGTCATCATATTTTTCTGGCTGACTAGGGCAGGATGGTTCCTCCCACAGTCTCAGGCTGGGTGATTTAGTTGATTTTGGTAAGTGTTGTGGTGACATGCATTTTTTTCCTAGCCTATAGTAATTTTAATGTGGTTTTGATCTGATTTAGAGGAACTGGAATTTATTCTAAGTACCTGTGTTAGGCGTCTGAGTCATCTCTTGGAGAAGTCATCCTTCTGCTTTGGACTATTGGGAATTTAGGAAAATTTTACTGCTAGGTATTTATAGGTAAAGAATGAGCATAACCCCAGTATTTCTGGTGTGATGACCTGTACTGCCCCGTCACCGTAAGAAATCACCAAATAACTCCAGTGTGCTTGCTCCAGGCACAGCTACTGCCTGGCTGCCAGGGCCCCGGGAGAGGACATTTCCCTCCCGTCCTCCACAAGCTTGGAAGAGGCACCTTCAAGGTCTACAGCCAGGCGTGTTGCTGGTGCTCAAAATACCGCTTAGAGCTGTAAATGTTCTGGACTTGCCTCCCTTCAGAGGAGGGAAGCAGAGCCTGGCACGAGAGTGAGCTGAGCCTCTGGCAGCCCAGCTGAGCTCCAGAGATGCTCTGCCTGCCCAGCCGTGGTTCCCAACTTGCTGAGGTCCCCATGTGCAAAGAGGACTTGTCCATACATCTCATCCACCCATGCTGGGTTAAGGAGCC
>JAVSBS010009527.1:0-32563 GCA_033124195.1 Coracias cyanogaster
CGTCCTATCATCACTAATTTGAGAGAAGAGACCAACACCAGCCTCGCTACAACCTCCTTTTAGGTAGTTGTAGAGGGTAATGAGGTCTCCTCTACTCTAGACTAAACAAGCCCAGTTCCCTCAGCCGCTCTCCAGCCCTTTCACCAGCTTCGTTGCCCTTCTCTGCACCCGCTCCAGGGTACTGGAAAAGGTTACTACCCCAGTTTGACCAATCTTATTTTCTTGTTATGATTCTATTGTAAATTTAGTTTATCCTCAAATGACTATTCCCTCAGCTCCAATTTTCTAAATTGGATAGATAATTTTACATATTACATGTATATATGCCTGCATATTTTATGATTTCCCTTAAATTTTAACTATTTTAATTGCCATATTTCCTTCAATTCTGCACACTTTTATACAGTACTTATGCATTTCTGCCTTTAACAGGGACATTAACACTGATTTGCTATCAGTGGTGATGATAAATTTTGGCTTAGTCTATACAAACATGTCATCATTTGCATGCATTTCCCTGGTTACTTCCCTGTGTCCTGAGAGCACATGAAGAAAGAGAAGGGGGAATGTAGTAGCTGTCTGGCTAGACAAGTGGCTAGTGTTAGTCCACTATTCAGGAGTGTAGCCTGCTGCTTTTGCAGTGTTGTAATGTTAGGTGTGATTTGTTGTTCTCACATGTTGAATATTATGCACCTACTAGTCAAATGTATGCTTTTCTACTATATGCCTCTGTCAAAAGGGATAATTCAAGGAGCATCAATTGATCTCCTTTCTTTCTTTGAAGCTATAAAGGTGTATGAGGAGGAAATGGAATCATATTAGGAGACCTCAAAAATAAATATGCCTTAGGAGAATGTCTTACATTGTTTGGTCACATGCCTGCAGTAAATAGTTACATTCTCTCTGTAGTTAGTGAAGTCAGGGCAATACATTTGGTATTATTCAGAATGCCCCTGTTGCCTTCAGCACCCACTGCTTTTAGCCTCTTCAGGTTACTTTGAAGTTTGATCTTTACCCCCCTGTGTGTTCATTAGTCTTCCAGTTATGGGTCTTGCTGCATATCTGATTGCAGTTAATCTATTGTGGTAGGAATGTCTGACCAAAAAATACATGACACAGCAGTACAGGTGCAGAATTGCAGTTTGAGTTTACATAAGATGTTTCAGAATGAACAAACATCAACTTAATGTTCTGCAAACTGATATCAGCAGAAATCAGACTCTGAACTTAATAAGGAAAAAACTAATCACAGTATCAAATATTTTTGTATACTTTCTTCCATTCTTCTACAATATATAACCCAGTTGCTTTCTCTGGAGGGAAGGAGATATGAAGAGAAGGAAGTGAAGAACTCTGTAATTATGTCTTCTTTTTTTCTGTTATTTGTATTTCACATTCCTTTATATATAAAAAATAATCTAACAATTCTTAGCTCGATTTTATTTCTTACATTATTGAAAATTTATCATATGAAACTAAGGGAGATTTGGCAGTGACAAATGAAATATATATTAATATTTCAAGTGCAGTACAGTAATATATTACTCTTCAGTTCTTAAAAGCAAGAATCTGAGGACAGAAATTCAGTTCATGTTCTTACAGATTTGCTGAATTTGCCTCACCAATGAATGGTTATTGCTCTAAGTAATATTGTTCCAAAACTTGTAGGCAAGAGGTTTATTTTACTTTCCAGGACGAATTTTTATAATTGCAATTGTAGTCACTTAAATTACATTATTTCAGATCACACACTTTAGTTGTTGAACTTGGTCCAGATGATGTTATTGAAAGTACCTAATATTATGTGTAGACAAGAAAGCAGGGTAAGTAAACTAAAAAATTGATTTAATGAAACTATCTGCTGCTCAGAGATATTCAGTGACAGATTCTGAGCATAGGGATTTGTCTGAATTGTTGCCTGTCTGGAAGATAGTGCTCTTCAGTCCAAGCTGACAGAGATGCTTGAGTTCTCTCTTGATGGTTATGGAGAGGAGAATACCCTGCCAGGGCTCAGATTTTATGAAATAGCATATTGAAACTCATCTAGGTAATAGCTCTAGAAAAATCTTGTCATAAGCAGAGTAAAACCTCCGTTTCAAACACTAAGCAGCAGAGGAAACTGAAGTACATGGGAAAAGTTAAATGGGACCATATTTCCCATTGAAATGGTCTGTAAAGGACTGTGGAGGAGAATGGCCTCCCTAGAAATAGCACACCACTCCTGATCTGTAATTCAAAGGCCATTTATGCATTTGCATGAAAACATTGCAGTGTTAAATGAAACAGCATAACATGAAACAGAGAAAATGTTGTGAGCCGTGACTGATCTCTCCATTTTCCTAGAAGTATCTGAGCTGAAGCAGGCTCCATCATGCTTATTATTTTCTCTGTATTCAGGAATTCAGAAATTTACCTTTTTTTATGCATGTGACAGAGCCTTTGTGTGGGTTGGCCTCAGCCACCAGCTAAGCATCATACAGCTACTCACTTTCTCCCCACCCCATGGGGATGGGAGACAGAATAGGAAGAGTGAAAGTCAGATAACTCATGGGTCATGATAAAGACAGTTTAATAAGTGAAGGAAAGAGAAGGGGGGGAAAAAAAAAACCCAAAACCAAAAGCAAGTGATGAACTCACCACCTCCTACAAGTAGACGAATTCTCAGCCAGTCTTCAAGCAATGACTATCTGCCAAGAAATACCCTCCCCCTAGTTTTATTGCTGAGCTTGACATCATATGGTGTGGGATACCTCTTTGGTCAGCTGGAGTGGGTTGTCCTGGCTGTATCCCCTCCTGCTCTTTTAGTCACAGATGCAAAGTGTTGTTATGTGGAAAGCTAACTCCATCCCAGCCAGACACAGTACAGCCTCCAAAGGTGTGATGAAGAACAAGTAATCTCAAACCTTCTAACAGACACCTATATAACGTGCACAGCCTCATTTAAGCACCACTGAAAACATGTTCTAAAGATTACTCTTCCTCTCAAGACAGTGTGCCAGGTTCTTTGAAAAGAAGTTGTCCACAGGTTTTCTTTGACAACCAAGATAACTTTTCTGTGGAGAATTTTCAATTAAGGTACAAAGGCAGCAGCAAAATAAATCAGAATTTAGCATAATCATCAAAATTCTGCCTTACTTCATGCCTCTTCCTGTCTACATTTGCTGAACTGCCTCAGCCTTGACAGTGCTCAGTAATACATCTACATCCTGCTCAAATGCAGAAGGGAATCCTCCCTCTTCTAAATTGTCAATGGTAATACCATGTATTGTATAACAGGCCTAGTCTATCACAAAGGCTGCAAAAGTCACTTGCAGAAATCAATCAAAACATAAGAAAAAACTAATATTTCCCAATGACAAAAAACTAACTCCTTCATAGCTCAGCATTGGAAGCATGCACACAAAATTTAAGAGTCTTAGCCTCATTTTTTAACACCCTCCAAAAGTTACAGTAAATAAGCATCTTGCTTCTCCCAAGAGCATATTTGAGGCCACTGTTGTGTTCCTCACACCACCTGCTGAAACTGCGTAAAAATTGTGTGTGAAAGAGCATGATTCATTAAGCCAAGCCAAGAAAACATAATCAATGTGCTCCACAGGAAAGGCCAGACTCGCAAGGAAAGCACTCTGCTATCTGTGTTCTTCTCCCACTGCTATTTCTGTGTCTTTTACAGGCTCTGAAAAGTCCTTGGAAACCTCCCGTTCCCTGCTTTAAGAAAGAATGAACCTTTGCTCATGTATTCCTTCTAGGAACTTATCTTCCTTTAAGAGGAAGATTGAAATACCTACTTTACAAGAAGATTGGTCTGATCAGTCAAGAATAAATATAGGCTGATCTTTAAATGTTTCTTAGGACTGGGACTGAAGATGCTTCAACTAGATCTAGTCCAGGTACATTCTGATTCCCTCCCAGTTTTTGGCTAATAAATTGACTGCTTGCCTCACCTTTCTTAAGCATACAGAAAACCTAGATACTTTGTCTAACAGCTCACCTTGAAGAACCATTTTGACTTCTCTGGCCTAAAGTTGCTTCCTGTAACTATCCAATAAAAGAAAGTAAAAAAGCTTTTTTCTAAGTACTCAATAGCTGTTCATTTTATCTGTAGTTGTGCATGCTGAATCAGCAATATTTAACATAAATGAAGAATTTTGTTTTACTTTCTATTCGTAGCATGAGAAGCACTTGTGAAAGAGCCTACAGCAGAAAATAACCTTTTAAAATATGCAGAGGAAACTATTTTCTGCCTCCCTCCTGCAATGCTCAGATGCCAAGAGCTTGAGAAGTAAAATTTAGGAGAAAAAAAAATAAAAATCTATCTTTATGAAAAATCCATGTGAAAACAGTAAGCATTTTTTTTTCCCGATAGAGGTATCAGAATACTATTTTCCCTGCAAAGTCTGTTCTGGGGCACTGAACAATTTTGACTGAAAACAGGTATATTTCATTATGTTAATTACTGTTTATAAGGCTTCTTTTAAAAATGATACAAAAGTACAGCAGTCTACTTTGTCATCTCTAGGCACCAGAACAGGAAATACAGTAACAAAAATTTTAAAGGATACCGTCTATCTAGACAGAAAAATCCTTTTTCTTAACCCCAGGTTTCTTACATTAAAACTAGGGGGTTTTTTTGCTTTGCAGTCAGGCTGGTACACTTAGGAAATAAATTTACTTATCTGGATGTGGTGATGTCTAATTTCCTTTATTACGTTGCATTTAAACAGTTTGTTAATTTTTCTTTCCTCCAGTCATCAAGAAGTTCTTTTAAAAATGTATTTAATCAAATATAGTAACATTTTTATTCTAAATTATTGAATTTTAAAATGAAATTATGATCACTTTTATATATATTAAAAACTGGCTGAAGTAATTTTTAAAAAGATCAATATATTTCAATACATTGATTTCTAAGCATCTGAAAGAATTCAAGGAAATTATTAATCTGTCAATTTTATTAGGATGAATCACTCCAATATAAAGACTTAGACTGAGATTGTACAGTTTACTAAAATGGTGTAGTATCAATGATTCTGTGGTGAAGACAACCTCTCTTCAAAGTGTAACTGTGTTATCCTGTGCAAAGGAAGTGAAAGGGAGTAAGAAGGAATTTGGAAAGGTTTCCAAGCCTTTGCTGGTTTAAAGCCCCTGTAAGCACCACAAAGAAATCTACTACCATGTATTTTCACAAAGGTCAGGCACAATACCTCTTATGGTCTAAACACCTGACTGGCTGAGTCAGCATGACTGACTGGAAAATGTTATACCACTTAGAAATTATGCTAATAGTATGCAAATGGATTGGAAAATTAACATAAATCCAGGACTAATGTATAGCTAGAGTTAGTTTCATCTTCCAGATCTAAGATTCAGCCTATTTTACTAACCTACTTAAAGTGTCCTCTCCAGAATAATTTTCACTTTTACAGCAAATTGGACAATAGATAATTTAGGCACTAAAGCTTCTTTTGATCTATGTCCATTGATATGCCATCATTCTTTTAGGAGATGCTCACTAATATCCTGAATTACTATTATATTGGTCTGTTCTGAAGCATAAGCAGTTCATGTGCTGGTACTACTGATCCCTAAAGGGGATCACAAAAATCATTCTGTCCAGGATATAGCCTCTACACACCTAAACATGCAGTTAATTTCTTGTCTGTCCACTAACTCACATTTTTACAAGTCTGCCCTCAAAATAAATCTGCAATCATTACAAATCTTGGTGCACAATCCATACACTCCTTATCATAACAAGGTTTTGGCATGGTATACTCATGTTTTTACTTAAAGAATCATAGAATTATGTAGGTTGGAAAAGACCTCTAGGATCATCTAGTCCAATCTTTGTCCAACATCTCCCTAACCCCTAGACCATGTCTTGAAGCACCACATCTACCTGTTTTTTTAACACCTCCAGGGATGATGACTCCATCACCTCCCTGGGAAGCCTGTTCCAGTGGCTAATCACTCTTTCAGTGAAGAACTTCTTCCTGATATTCAATCTAAACCTCCCCTGGCACAGCTTGAGGCCATTTCCTCTTGTCCTGTTATTAGTTACCTGGGAGAAGAGACCAACACCGGCCTCACTGCAACCTCCTTTTAGATAGTTGTAGAGAGCAATAAAGTCCCCTCTCAGTCTCCTCTTCTGCAGACTGAGTAATCCCAGTTCCCTGGGCATTGAGATCTTCTTTTGTTCTAACCATATCAGGTATGCTCTAGCCCTTGAGTGCCTCCTCTTGCTTTATATGCTCTATATTAGAGGAAGAATGTTCGCAGCTGTTTCATTTGTTCTGAGAAACAGCTGAAGATTACTTTGCTAGAGGGAAGAAAGGCAAGCAGAATGCAGATACACATATGGGCTACACGACTCAGAAACACCAGCTGCTGACAAACAACCTCCCTTTTGTCTTTGAGACATGTCACATATATGCATATGCCTCAAATGAGTTATGAGAGGTATGCAGTCCTTTCCCCCACAAAAAAAAAAAGTGTGAAAAGTAGTTTGAGAGATGGTATATTGCTCTTACATACAGAAAACACAAAAGGAGTTATTTGCTGCAAGGACTTGATTCCCTCACTCAATAGAGATGCTAAGGAGAGCTCATACTCTCCAGCATGTGCAAGACAACACTAGCATAAACAAAACTACACATTGCTATCTGCCTGGTAGACTGAGTTCTGATTATGATTAAAGGGGGGCTAAGACTTAATGGGTAGGGCAAAGGTACTATGGAAGAGAGGTATCTACCATTCATCTTTACTTGTTCTATTTGAGCATCAGCATTACAGTCACCTGGTAAAAAGTTTATATTAGCATTAACAAGAATAATAAAAGTAGTTATGCCAAACTTCTTATCTCTACCAGGATAACAATGGAAGGCTAAGAAAGTGACTGCCATGATCAGTTTCTTGCTGTATGTGATACATGACTGTTCCATTCCAACAACAACAGTTGCATAGCACCAGTGATACATCAAACCATACAGCCTTCAGGTTTTAGAATTTTAAATTATAGCAAAAGCTTTACATTTCAGAGAAACTTGACTCCATTTCACTGGCTTAGTTGTGAAATTTTCTGTTTAGTGCAAGCAAAGCGGGCTGCAGGCTCTTCATACTTATTTATCTAAATTTCATGCATTTCTGTTTCTTTTTAAGTTTATTCTCTGACAAGTATAACACTAGAAAGTAAATATATAGAAACCTGAAAGGTATACTTTTGCCATTTAAGATAAGTTTGTACTGAAAAGACATTATACAGTTGGGGGTTCTCCTGGCATAGATTACCTGAAGTTTCTATTTATAGAATATATAAAGAATTGAAACATAAAGCTCATGGTATTCAGATGCTTTATTATCAGTGTGACAGAAACAGCAGGTGTGAATGTCAACAGCATTCCTCAAAAGAGGAAACATTTATATGAAGCAATGCACCACAGGAAAACTTTCCATATTCTGCACCTTAGGAAAAAAGGAGAAGAGTTTGGGGGTTTATGACATGATTCAGTTCCTCTCATCCATAGTGTGGAGAAAATAGGCCTTACCAACCTCTTTTGGGATTGCTAATTAATGTTGGAAATGCCTGTTGAAAGCCATTTAATCTTCCTCATGGCAAGAGAGCGCCAACAAGTATGTACCATCAGACGTTTGTTCAGTTATTTCTCAAAAACTGCAGTGATGGACTTTCCACCATCACTGACATGACCTTCCTTTGCTGTGAAAAGAAAAACGGGAAGTGGATTAATCACAAAAGCCACTCTGGTACGTTTAGTTTTTTCCAATGGCTCATGCAACCCTCTCTTCGCGTTTGGGTCTTTGCTGCCCTCATGTGGCTGGTACATTTAAGCGGCCTCTCAAGGTAGAAAAGGGGCCTTTATGATGTTCAAGCACTGGATAGGTATACATTTGTCACAGTACATTCAAACTTCACCATATCTGGTGGAGTTTAATTACATTTACAAACAGTAAGTCCTCCTTAAGAAACAGATCATAATAGGTAGTATTAGAGATTTTTGTCTGCTGATTTATAGTTTTTAAGATAAAGATTTCCTTGATATAACATGCATGACTGCTTATTTTTTCATAGAGTTTCATTATAAAAATAATCTTGGATGTTGTCAATTAATCCTGAAGTAGTAAGGTTAATTGCCATTACCAATAACAAAAATGTCATATGTATATTAAGAAGTTAGATCTAAAAATTGCAGTGAAAATAAAGCCATATTTCTTTTAATAGATCATAGAATCAAAGACTGAAATACAGATTATCTGACTGTCAACAATGAAATTCTCACGAACTCTACAAAAGTCAAGCTGTTGTTTTAAATCAGTCTGAAATTTTAAAAGAATGAAGACAACTAAGGCGAAATTCCACATAAATATAATTTCTTAACCTGTTCAACCTGTAACAACAATCCACTGACTCAGGCAAGTTGTTCCCTCTATTATTCTCAACAAAGAAAAGGTTTGCCAGCATTAGTTCTTGTTGTATGCAGTCATTAACTTACTTGCCTTGAGCTCCTCAAATACTGTTACGGAAAAGAACTATTATTCAGAAAATCTGCAAATATTTTTAAAAGCATGATATCAGGGTGTATGGGGTTTAGCCTAATTGTATAATCTATAGTAATATAGTGGCATCAGAGATAATGGTTCTTTCTATAATGAAGTCATTTCAGCCTGCCCCAAACTTGACAGAAAAAAAAAAAAAAAGTTTGGCAATCAAATATTAGCTAACGAGAGATCAACAAGCTCTACACTCTTTTCAGCAGTATCGCTGACTGCAAAGAGAGGTTTGAATCCTACCAAAACAACCCTGTGCAAAGCATATTAACACTGTGGAAGGCTCTGTGCACTTTACAAAAATAAATTAATAGCAACTACCTGAAAATGGCTCTCCACAATTCATGTATTTAGTATAAAGCCTCTCCTGCTAAACCACACAACCTTATTAAGAGCCATAGAGTGAATTTAGATATGACAAAAATGCTGATCATTCCAAGGCAGCAAGAGTTGTGACAGCTTATTTATGAGTTGGATTTAACTGTATGATTATCAGAGAGGCCTCAAAAAGGAATAAATTTCTTAGTCATGATAGAAAAATCCTCCTGCAGGAGGCAGGATATGAATCCCGAAAGCCTGTTGCACATCAGGCAACAGTTGCACATCATTTTACAGAAGTGTAAAGTTTAAAAATTTGTCTCTAGTACTGATTTCTTGTTAGGGTAAAATTTCAAGACCACCAGTGGAATCAGTTTCTTAGAAAACTCCTATACAATTGTGCACATAAACAAAGCTGGCAAGAAGTGCATCAACTTCTAACAGCAGCTGCTCTCACTTCCTGTCTGACAGCCTCTGGACCAGAATTTGCTGTACCTGGATCCCAAGATGGTTGGAATTAGGCAGCCCAAAGGATCCAGGAATTTAGAAGTTTCTGGTATCCTTGGGTACATATTCATTTTTGGAAACAGAACATCCAATTATGTTTTCAGAATAGTTTCACTTGTTTCATAAAATGAAATCAGACTTTTAAATATAAACATTTCTCACAGAACAGAAATTGTAAGCTTTGACTAGCACCTCTTTATGCCAAACTTGTTTTCAAAATGTTGTGACAAGTCTCTTTGACATCCATTTATTCCAGTAATAATACAGAAAATATTCTTGGGTTTGTTTATGAATGTTTAATTAAACATGATCCATTATTTAACAGTGATAGAAAATACAATTGTTTGTGTCTGATTTTTTGCTTTTACTGCTCATGACACAAGATCCAGTTTAGAGTTCCAATGACAAGAGCACTTTGAGTTAGAACAGATTTTCTGTTCAGATACAGAGAACACAAGACTTTTAGTTATAAACTATAATGCAATTGATGGAAAGCTCTCACAATTCTTTATTCTGAATAGAAGGAGCTTTCCAAGGTTATGTTAGGAGTCCTGAGGGAAACCTGTCTTGATTTGGAAAAGGGCAAAACATTTTATTTTATGGGAAAGGAAAAAGTGAAAGAGGGTATTTTAGAGAGATATCCTTTATACAGCAAATCCAAACACAGCCTCTCTCTTCCCCTCACCCCCTCCTTTCACGTTTTTTGTTGTTTTGAGGGGGAGTTGTGGTGGCAATTTCCTCAAGAATATTTCATCAGATTAATAAATCAATATATGAAGACATTTAAGATGTCCTTAAATCATGATTTTGTAATGCTGAAATAATAGCATTTATTGAGTTCTGTGGAATAGACATAGCTATTGTTAAAAGTCCGTGAGTCTTTGTGTTCTTCAGTGTGTTAACACAGGAAAATTGAATTGCATCATAACTCTTACTAAGGAAATATGAATATGAACAAGTTCCAAGAGAACTATGTCATTTAGCTTGCATTTTAGAGCTTTGTATTTTGTAAAAGAATCTAAATCAGCAGTGTGCTACTGCAGAGTATTTTTTCACTGTTTCTTCTTTAAAAGTTGTCCAGTGATTTTGAATATAAGCAAAAATTTTAATACTGAGAATGCTGACAACTACTTAGAAAATTCATTGCAAAGTCACTGAAACTTTTTCATTTATCTTTTTCACTTATCTTTTTCCACAGACACATGGGAGAAGTGAGATACCTGAGGTTTTCAGTAGTTTCAGTGACTACAGAGGCTTTTCTTAGCAGCCTGGTGAACTGAAACACAACCATCAGGTTCAGATCCCTGTCAGGGGATCCATGTCAGGAAGTTTTTTAGATAGATGGTTTTTGTTCTTATCTAGATCTCAGGAGTTACACAATTCTGGATTTTAAAATGAATAAATACATCTGGCAGGTGAAAGTTCAATGAATTATGGCAAAAACTATAAGCCCTTTGTCATACTGGTGATCAATTATATAACAAGTACTACTGAAGCAGTGCAGTGTACTTTTTCCTTTTAAGGCTGATTTTGTAGACCCATCAGTTGTGAAGACATTTGTGCCAACATTTCAGCAATCAATATGTAAAATTTTACATTATGGATGTAATTTAAATTTTACCTGTGACCTTTCAAAGATCCTTAGCACTGCAATTAGTCTTCACTATTATGAATACCCAGAGATAAATGAGTGGTTTTGTTGAATAACTCAAAATGCATTTATCTCCAGAAATTCCTTTATCTCAATTACCCTTTTCATGGGGTTTTATTAACCTGCTTCATTCTCATTCATGCTACATAATTATTAAGTAAGCAGAAGGATTAAGTAATTCCATTCCTGTCTAATTAAGATGTTTTTCCTCTTTTTATAGTTCTCTGCTGTGCATTAAGACTACACAACAATAAACAAGAACAGCTACATAAAACGGAACTCAAGGAAACACCACACTAAGAGACACGACCTATTTGAGCCATGAGAATGTAATTTTTTGTGTCCCATTATGGTTCTGATCTTGAAAACGCTGTCTAAGAATTCATCTTGAAACCAATGAGAAGTCAGTGCAGGTATTAGTGCACAGGTTTTATGTACTTTCTAAAAGGAAGTCAAGTTACTAAGCAGGTATACCCTTCTTTAACTCTGATTTCTACCTGGGTTGATTTATGTAGCTGCTGATAATATCGAAGTATCAAAAGCCTGCAGTGACAAAGGCAGAGATGGCTGTTGCTGGTCCCTGATACTGTAAAAGTATTTGTAAATAATGATATGTGAAAGCAAAGAAGAAAAGCTTTTGTAAACTTTCATTGATTCTTGATTTTGTAAAGCACTTTCACACTTTCACATAAACACTTCAGACGATCTGGTCAATTCTACAAGCCAAAATCATGTTAAAGGCAAGGATTTGTCCATACCGAATGGAGGCCATGAATGGATGGAAAACACCACACAAAAATGAGCTTTCTCACACTGTCACAAAACTTAACAGTTTTCAGTTTGCCCTACTGATCATTTGAGCCATGAAACTATGCCATTTTAGAATTCTCACTGGCTGCTGTGAGACTATGCAGAATGGACCAACAGTCATTGATTACACGTGGGGAAGACAAGCTTTTGATACATTTCAGTATGTTTTAACATGAAGAACAGAGAACTATAAGGATTAACAGCCTGCATTGAAATACTGAGATTTTTTTGAGTGCTCTGGAGGCAGAAAGAATTCAGTTGTATAAACCAGATGGAGTTATCACCTTTGTACATGCCTTTATAAATGAGCCTATATCTTCTGCATCAGAAATGACTGTGTGAAGAAACAAGGCTATTTTACTTGCTGCACCACAGTAAATACTTAAAAATAATAACAAAGCTATTATGGGTATGTTATAAAACTACATTCATAGAAGTATTTCTATCTTTTTTTCGTGTAACAGTTTCACTCTCTACCTCAGAAATTAATGAATCCCTGAGAAAGCTGTTTCTCAGTGGAAAACAAGATCGTCAATATGCCAGAACAAGTGTCTAAAAGAATAATGACCTACAGACTTTAAAAGCATACAAGAGAAGCTGGTTAAAAGGGAAAAGGGAAAGGGAAAGGGAAAGGGAAAGGGAAAGGGAAAGGGAAAGGGAAAGGGAAAGGGAAAGGGAGGAAAAAAGAGAAAAGAAAAAGAAAGACAAAAGGGAAAATAAAACAAAGGAAAAAGAAAAAAAAAAGTAATTACACATAATATTTTCCTCTTTGGTTCTAGTTTCTCAGGATGATTTAGTCTCCTTCTCTACTCTGAAATAAGACAGGATCCTCCAGTGAGTAATGCAGCTTTACCTTAGCCCAGCTGTCCTAATTGATTGTAGAAGTAATCTGGAGTGTGTATGCGGCTATTTTATGTGTTGCAGTTCAGTATTTAAAGATAAGCAGAATAATTCTACATGTCTGGGGATATTTTGAAAGGTTCATTAGCAGCTACATAACACCACCTGAAAGAAATGTCCAATTGCCTTAATCCCTTTAAAAATTCTGTGTTACAAGTCCCCCAGCAGTATAACAGAAGTAATCCCACTATTTTGCCTACAGTTTTCTCTGTTTGGTTGGGTTTTTTTATTTCCTACTATGAATATTCACAGTGTCCCCCACCATATATATCAATCTGCCAGCTTTGCTTCTACTGCAGTAACTGTGAAATTCAGACCATCCATTCCTTTTTTATTTTTTCAATAATACAAATCTCTCTGAAACTGCTTGTCATTTCAAGCTGAGAAAAAAACCTTCCTCCTTTCAGAAGGAGGAAAAATGTATTAATTTTTAGGAAGCACTTAACTTCTGAAATGAGTGAGAATATGAAAGAATATAAATGAAGTGAAGCTGTTCGATTCATCAGTGGATGTATACTTTTCAAATCCATTTTTCTTTTTTTTTTTTTTTTCTGATCAGCAATCCTTATATTTTACACAGAAAAAACTGAACTGAAAATAAATCTTGTTCAGTTTCAGATAATACTACAGTTGTTCAAATCATTTGTTAGGAATTGTTTAATTACATTCTTACTCCCATGATTCATATAAAAAAGCAAATAAGACTAGGTTTCCTACAACATACACAGACTGTTTATCTCTGTGCATGAAAGTAAATTGTACATGTATATACACACATGGAAAAACCATTCAATACTGATTTTGATTAATCCAGGAAATAATATCACGTAAGTCTTATGGTCTTAACGTAGGCTGGCATCATTTAGTGCACAGTTATACTAAAATACATCAGTCTAGTACAACTTTCACAATCTCACATTTCAGCCTACTGCCACAAAACGTAAACATTTTTGAAAGCTGTATAAAAAGTAATATTAAATGTTGTCCTGAAGAAAGATACAAGGTCACAACTACAAAATGTTCTTCTTACAATGCAGTTTCTCTAAGAAGAGCACTTCTGCTTGTATTAGTTCTACAAGAATAAGAATAAATTATTTCTACAAGAATGCTCTACTTGCAGTTCACATGTCATTTCTCTAAGCTCTTTAATTAGACAAACTTGTTTTCTCTAAGTGTTAATTCAGTCATGTTTGTCTACACCATGACTCATAGTCAAGGTTTAGGGGCAGGGCTGTCCACTAGATCTATAACAGACGCTCTCTGCTAACCCCTCTACCTTCCCAAAGGGAAAGAAAATGGGAATAAGGGACAAAGATCTATGGATTGGAAAAGAGATCTGAAACAGCTTTAATGAAAACAATAATAATAAAATAGAATATATATAAAACAAATATTGAACCCCCCTCCCCCAGCTCTGATGCTGTGGAGCAGGCACTGGGGAAATCCCAGACTGGACTCAGTGACAGACAAGAACTGGATTCAGGAGCTGGATTCTGGAATTGGATTCAGGAACACACAGATTGGGATTGAAGGCAGAGCAGACAGAGTCCTCCTCGGATGCTGGCCATTGAAGAGGAGAGTCTAATGTTCATGGTCGCTCAGCTTTATATTGAATATAATATATATGGGGTGTAATACCTTGTTGGCCAGTTTAGGGTTACCTGTCCTGTCCACTCCTCTTCACAGCTGTGCCTTTTTATTTTCTGCACCCCTCAATGTGACACATAAGATTTAGCAGTGACCTTCGTCTGCATACCAGTCCTCGGTATTAACTTTAAACATTGAGCTAGAAGCAGACACTGTCTGCAAAAACATGCCATTAACCACAAAAAGTGCAGTTACTTAGAAGAGACTTAGCTGGAGACTACAATCACTGAACAGAATTAGTTCTGTTCTAACTCAAACCAAGGCACTCACTTACATGTGTACATCTTTAATTAGAAAATGTTAGCAGTGAGAAATAGATAGCAAAATCTTGCATCTACGTTCAAAATCTTGCATCTATGTTATTGTCAACTCCTTTAACATGCTTTTAATAAGATTTATGAATTTAAAGTATGAAGACCAATAGAGTGCAAGGTGAAAATGTTTCAAATTTCATAAACTATTCAGCAGCAGGTCTCACAGACACAGTATCTTTGAGGAGAAATATTCAAGGGAAGGTAAATAGTTTCTTTAAGTGAGTTTAAGGATTCTATCTAATGCAACAATTCATATACACAGTTACATTTGATGACCTGAGCACATACCCACTACTTAGGCAACGTACTTTTCCAAGCTGTTAGATAAAGCATAACAAAGTAATGGATACATTTACATGAAACTCTGTGCATCAAACATAAGAATCCAGAATTTCTACATTACCAGAGTAATACTTCACAAATACAGCCTGACTGACAAAGGCTTTCCTTGGGTTCTAGCTATGTCTGTCACTTTATTTTCAGATTACTTAAGTCCCATGCCTCCTCTTTTTATTCAACTCTTTCCTCTTAAGTGTTTGCTCTCCAATTCAAAGTCTAGCATGTTCTACTTTTTGTCCTCAATGCAGTGACATTTTATCAATTATTTTTTCTCAAACTGCTATCCTATCTCTCTTACTTGATGCTGATAGATTTATTCACCAAACTCATCAAAGACAATATACTCATGCTCTTTTTTGCTTTAGTTCTGGTTGCCTCTAACTATGTGAAAAATAGCTCCAGTGAAAAAAATCCTTTTTTGTCCTTGTGTCAAATTATCTTTTAAGATCAACAAGAATTTCTTCCATTTTGACAAAACCAACTCAAGAGCTTTAAAAATGTACGTAACCAGCAGCAGGTTGGGGCAGGATGGAGTGTTGAAGGGATACACAAAATAAACTACAACAATGCTCTCTGCTTCTGAGTTAGAAAAAATCCCTGGCTGGATGTTTACTTAACATTTTCCCTTTCTTTCCAGAAAATTTTCTAGTTAATATGATACATTCACAGAAAATAAATCAGACTGTAAGTAAAAGGAGTCTGTCCCTCATCTTTAGTATCTTAATCACTCAGGCTTCCATGATACTCTTCTCACTTACCTTTCTTTATATCTCTCACCACTTCCAGTCTTCCTTCTCCGTTCTGTCACTATTATATTTTGGTATATTATTGGTGTTATATTATCTTACTATTATACTGTTATTTATAAAAGTAAGAAGTGTAAAATACTGTATCTCATTTCTCCTATATCTCTTCTTTATATGGCTCAGCCTAGCTGCAATGCCAAGTCCTACTACAATATTCAGCTCCTACACACTTGTTGTTCCTTTGTCCCCACTCTTACACCCATACCTTCATGCTTTGACTGTTTTGTTATAGTTTGTTATAGCTTGTGCTGAGAATTAATATATTTCTAGCAAATAGCAGGCTAATAGTTATGGTTCAGCATGATGCTAGGTGGAAACATCCTTAGCTAATGCACAGCTATGAAACATCAGAAGTGGTCCAATCAAGTTCCCCATTGCATATCATTGTATGGCATGTAGACAGCACCAGCAGCAGTAATTGTTTGCTGATGTCATGAAATAACCATCATAATCAAAATAACAGCAAAAATCACCAAGCCTGGAATCTTTGAGCTGAGAAGAATCATCTACTTTGTTTACTCTTTCCCTCAGCAGCTTGGAAAAATCTTATAAAGATCCTAAAGCAGTTCTATTGCTTAACTTTTGTTGTTTGTTTGTTGTTTTTTTTTTAAAAAAAAAAGGGTTACTGAAGAAAGTAAGAAAGTAATCAGGTTTTGGGGTGTTTCTACCATGACTAACATATGCATTATCATTTCCTTATTTCAGAATTACAGACAAACAAATTAAGCCAACTCATTTTTAACTGTATTACTTTCTAGCATCATTCTTCATGTTAACTCTGCTTTTGAGCCAGCCACCAGTCTAGACTCAGGACAATCTTTTGAAAATCTTGCATTCTTAATGACATTCTTGGTGAGTTTTACAAATCAATGCCCTGCCTTTCCCCAGTGTAAGTCTTTGGGGACTATAATTAAAACAAGGAATATGCAGGCAGGTGTCTCCCACATTTCACCAATCTCTTTGAAGAGCCTGTGGAAATATCTGGCAGCTGATAAAGCCTGCCTTTGAGGACATTCTAACTTATCATACGGACTGTGCCACATGAAGGTAAACGTGAAGAATGACACTTTTTTTTCTCCTTGTCCCCAGATTCCTATTAGCATTTTTCCAAACATATCGAGGGCAGCAAGGTATCATACAAGGGTATAAGGTCCCAAGTGAATAGAGTATACTGCTGCTAATAAAGCACTGAGACGTGACAGTACCATGTAAACTATCCCATTATTTCAAGTAATTGACCAAGAACTGTAGTTATTTGACAAGGAGATAAAAATATTGGTATTTGCCTCGTGTAGATGGAAGATTGTATCCACAGAAAAAGCTTTCATTCAGTTCTAGTCAATATTTAAGTTAATCATTATTCATTTTACTATTAACACTTTAGATATACATAATTGGATGTTTGCTTAACTAATCAGGGCCACTCACTGAAGCTGAAAATATGTGGCACTCAACTATTCTTGAGAAGCAGGACTCATTCACCTCTGCTAGAATGAATAGGCTTTCTAAGGTAAAGATGCTGAGAAAACTAACATCTTACAGATGTGTAGATCTACAGCCTCATAACAGAAGACCTAATCCCATTTAGCAACTAACCTTCAGTTTGTAGTTATTGATTAGACTGCTGGGATGCACTGTGTTGTTGCTTCAGGGATTAATCAGCCTTTTCCCAGCAATAACCTGGTCAACTCCACTTGAAAAGGTGCTGAATAATGAAGATCACAGCAAGACATTCAGCAGACCTGGAGAGAAAAAATGTAAAGTCAACATGGCTTTCACATTTACAGAATGTTAATCTAAACAAACAATTAATTTAAAAAAAGAAAGAGTTTTGGCACCAGGTAGTTATTTAGCGTTTACTATTTGGTTTAGTTTTTGTAATTTCACATGATTTATACCAAAGATAGAACTTGGCACTGCCTTTCAATGGAGTGTAAAAAAAGAGGAAAGAAAAGCTCCTCATTCTGAACATTTTTCTTATTTTAAATTGTTGGGAGAATTAAAACAATTTCCCAGTTGCTCCTTGACATTAATTGATTCAGGAAGGAAACCTGAAAAGTTTCCCATGCATTCTTTAGATTACTGAAATTAGTTTCAACAAAATGTTACAGATAAATTACATTTTGTAAACAACAATTAATTTCCAACTTTTTTTTTTTTTTAATCTCAAAAGGTAACTTTGCAATCATCTGAAAACACTGGTTTCCAGTAAAAAAATGAATTGGCAACTTTGGTCAACAATTTGGTTTTGGCAAATATATTTTCAAGAAATCAAAAACCAATACATGTATGGTCCTGATGGAGGGGAGAGGAACCCTATCCCACAATATGTTAAATAAATTCAACTGGGAATTAATAAACAGAAAATGTGTCAGTTACCTAAACCATTGTGGAATAGGAACTTAGCTGCATAGCAAAGTGCTTTTTCAAGACAGGGTGGTAGTGGTGGAGAAGAACAGGCATCCCAACAGTGAGCAGTGGGGTTTGCATCAGCTACTGTGGGAAATAATGCTCTGCATGCATTTCATTTCATAAACCAGGGAAATTAAAATGACTGTACCATCCCTGGATGAAACAGGACATTCTGTTTTCTACTTCCTTTACAAGAAATCTTTTCCGTAACTACAATATTCATAAAGCACCTCCTGACAACGAATCACAGTACCTGTTTTAATGCCATTAAAAACCACTGAACAAAACCTCAGCTTTGACAGTACTTCAAGGAATCATGTGTTACCTTAGGGCCTTCATCATCATTTTGTTCTGAAGACAGATGGTGTCTGGAAAGGGATATTTAGAATTAGAAAAGTGCAGGAAAGAAACCTGGTTCTTCCCTATTCTCCCAGAACACAACAGCAACTACAGTAGAAAGCGAAGGGCTAGGTCACTGCCTAATTCCCTTTAGGGTATTATTCTAATTGCTTGAAAGAGCACCTACATGGAGGCAGCATTACTCAGGATGCCTTTGGATACCTAGACAGGTGTAGAGTCAGCCAGTTTGGGAAAATCAGAGCGCGTTATTCCTCACTACTGTTAATTCAGCACTAGGCTGGACTCCTAGCAATGGTTCAATCGATGAACTATGCAGTCACATAAAGTGTCAACAGTATAAGCAGCCTTCTAGATTCTCACTGTGAAAATGATTATTTTTTTATCCCCATCCAAAAACATTAAAGCAGTAGGAGTTAGCATGATGAGGTGATGATATGTAGAAATTTTCTTAAGGCAGCAATCTTCAATAGCATTTCTCAGGTGGGTTAAACTCCCAGCTTGAAATTCCTAGGGTTTTTGTTCATATTAATTTATGTAGTTTCATAGAAATATATAGTTCCAACAATTACAGTGATGAGAGCCTGAAGCCAAGCAAGGTTTTCCCTTGTGCCTCAGACTTCAAGCTGAATATTTCATTTATGTAGACATAATTTGCTATGAAAGCTACTTTTCTGGCACTACAAACAAAATCACCTTTAATATTGTTTTATGGATAATTAGAGTTTATGGCATGCCCTCATTCTGAATTAACTTTGTTGCCAGAACAATAATAAATATAGCTAGCTGTCTAGCTTTGTGCTGTACTTCATTATGAAGTCAAAGGATACTCCATATCCTTAATTAGATAAAGGACTTGATCAAGCTATATTTCAGATGCCACCTTTTATTCTACTGTTGCTACCCAGACTAGTTTTGTGTTCTATAGTCTTATTAAGGATAACGTAATAAAATGCTGCTTCTGAACAAAACCAGCACCTTTGCACCTTCCACTCTCTGCATCTCATCTGAAAGCCAAAGTACTCAAGAGAGTTTCACCAGATGATACCTTCAATTGCAAAGAATTTCTGCAAGACTAAGCAATGGAGCTACATTAACTTATGTCTACAGTAAGTTATACAGTTTACTAAAAATAACTAAACTTTGTTATTCAGGGAAGAAAGGGTTTTTTTAGCATTAGGATTATAAAATTAATTTCATAGGTAAAGCTGTACAAATAACTGATTGTGTCAATCTGTCTGCTGCACCAAAATACAATGAAAAAATATTACTATTTAGGGCAGATATAAAAATAAAGAATTTTTGTTGTCTTAGAGAAATGGCATTCTTCCTATCCCTCAAAATGTAATTATCAGTCAAAGTAAACATTCTCTACTGGAGCTAAAAAACTGAAGTTTTTTGTTCTATTTTCTTGTTGCTGGCTTGTTTTCAGTTTGGGTTTTTGCTGTTGTTGTTGTCTTTGTGTTTTGTTTCTTTGTTTGTTTGTTTTGGGTTTTGTTGTTGTTGTTTCTTAATTTAACCACATTTGGGGTTGAGGCTTCATTTTGAAACAGCAAATTGAAATGTCAAAATGAAGCATTTTGGATTTTCTCTGACACACCCACCCACTCTGTTCTCTGCTTCCTTCCCACCCTCCTTCCCCCACTCCTCACCACAGACTGTTCAATAAACCTCACCAGAATGCAAGGAGTGAGCTTTTTCCCAGACAAAATTCTCAGGCTGTAAAGGCCATAAAACAAATAAAGTCCACTGTCTTCATCCTTTTTTAGGCTGAGCACTAGTATATTACTTAAATTGCCACATAAATTTGTAGCAGTCAGAGCAGCTCACCCTTCCTCAGCCATCCTATTAAAGGAAGCTTTCTGAAAAGTTGTTATATTAGTGCACAAAATCTTCAGCCAGAAAGAGAATGAAGAAGAGGGTCTATATACAGTATGTCTATGACAATGCAAAGCCCAAAAGATAAAGGACTCTGGAAGAAAAAGAAGAGAATAAAAAGGATAATATTCTCATAAAACAATAGTTGGAAAAAAAATTCTAGATAATCATTACTTTGTGAAAGTGTGTCATATGTATTCTATCTCAAATTCAGCCAGTTTATGACTTCCTCTGGTTCTTTCCACCAGTTGTTAATCCTTGTTTCCTTTCCCAAGCCTCATTTGAATGTGTAACAATTTAAACACCCTGAGTACGAGTTAGCCATTAATGTTTTTTGCACACTAGAAATGCAACATTAACAACTGTTGCATCACTAAAGTTTTTCTATAAAGTACATAGAGCAAAAGGAAAATATGGCTTGGAAATACTTAAAGGTATTCTTATCATTGGACTAAACTGAGTAATGAGAAATGAAGGGGTGATAAGCTTTACCTAGGATCTTTCCTATTAATTATAAAAAATCGTACTTTAAGAAGTCCCTAATTATTTGTACTCTAGCTACTGGCCTGTGCTGAATCCTGACCCTTGTTCACATAATTGGCTATCACCCCCAGGTCAAATGTAGATGGCTACTTTTCCCTATGCTGCAATGAAACACCTTGTTGTGTATGTGTTTAAAGCATAAGGTAAGGGCAGTGTGGAAATCACACCCTAGCAAGAAACATTCTGGAGGTCTTAACAATTTGTCTTGTAAAACACAAGTATTTGCAGGGGTTTCATTTGCAGTGCTGACTTCTAAAGCACAACATATAACTTGCCAGCCAGTAAGTTAGAAAGCTCAGGCTCTTCTTGTGCTTCGCATATTCCATCCACCTGGCCCTTCCAGGAAGAAATAAAAATAGCACCTGTGGTTCCCTGCACATCTTGTCCTTCTTCTAAACCGAGCAGATGCATATGGGGGAAATTGCGTAACTCCGTCAGCATAAGAAGCAAGGCAAAAATTAACTCACAGCTCTAAGTCAGGTCAAACAATATAAAGGACAAAGAAAAAGAGTGTTTTCTTCCCCAACAGGCGCATTTGTTTTTACTCTATTGTTTTACAGCTGTGACATTCAAGCCACTGCTGTTTTGAATCATTAAATGTTGTGGGGTTATTTTAATTTTTTCCTATGTGTTATTTGTCTCAAGCCTTCTGGGTATACATTTGTTTCATCTATTTAGGTTAACTGCATATATCTTTTCTTGTCCTTGTTCCTGCACATTGCAGTGAGAGCTTATTGCCTTGTGAATCTTCTCCATAAATCATTGACAAGAGAATTTCCTGTTAGGACAATTTTAAGTTCCTTGCAAATTTCATTCCTAAATTTTGAGCATGAACAAAACAACCTGTTTAGCTTTGCTATGAACTTTTCCAATTCCACTGGCTTTTCACAAAGTACACCTCATAAGGTTCAAACTATTTCAGAAGGATAAACACCGAAATGAATCCACTTATTAAATCATTAGAAACTCACCCCAAAAGAAGTGAAAGAATACTGTGAGTAGCAAAAGTGAAAAGGTCATCTGGGTGAACTTCATCTAATATACTTCAATATTTCTTTAATATTCCATGTAAACATAAGGAAAAACTTATTTACCATGAGGGCGACAGAGCAGTGGAACAGGGTGCTCAACTCCCAGGTTGTGGAGTCTCCTTCTCTGGAGACTTTCAAAATGTGCCTGGACACAATCCTATTCAACCTGCTCTAGGTGAAGCTCCTTTGACAGGGAGGTTGGACTACATGATTACCAGAGGTTCCTTCCAACTCCTACCATTCCATGATTCTGTGATTCTTTTATGTTTAAAATAATCATTGAGTTATTAAATATTGCATACTATAATCCAATGTTATTTATGTTTGCCATCCTGTTTCCCTGAGTAAAGGTGTTTCAGCATTGTTGTGTAGCAGTGCTCGGTTTGACACATCTGGTGAAAGCATTTTTTCAGAAAAACTAAAGGGTTTTACACATTTGTATTTTTCTCCATATCACAGTATGAAAGCAGACCAAATGGGCCCCTGCATCCAAAACGTTAAAAACCTCCATGCATTTCTAGACATGCTAGTTTGAAAAACAATGACAGAGTCTGATCTTGAGAATGGCTGTAATGACTTTAGGTGGATGCTTTTCTTTTTAATTCAATGCGTGTTTGAAAAACAATAAAACTACAGGGGAACACAAAAAACCACAGCTTAGCACCTTTAGCCTAAGGATATATTTATTCCTCATGCAAATGTCTTAAAGACATTTGACATTTTTCATTAGCTAGTTTTCACTTCTATACTGATAGTTGAGATACCTAGTTTCAGCTTCTCCCACTGTGTCAGGATTTGAACCTGCAATTTAAATGGGTAGGCATCATCCTCAGCTTAGCCCTTCCAAACATGATGTGGGTGAACTGCATGTCTAGCTAGCACCTTAGAACATACTTTAATATTTACCTGATCACCTGGCCAAATTCTCTGCTCTGAATTAGTTTCTTTCTTCAGACATCAAAACTCCCTTCTTTAGACTAAACTATGCTTATCCCCCAAATTGTCCTGAAAATAACCTCTTCCAGCATTATTTTTAATAAATGACACCATTGCACAAATAATCTTTTTTCAGTTTTCCCAGCAATTCCAAAATTATGTACCAGCAGGACCCTGGGCCTTGGCTCTACCTCCTCTCTGTGAACTGACTGAAGATACTGGTGAGACACTAAACTAATTCCTATAGTGCAGTAGATGCTTGCAGCCATGAAGTCTTTTCTGCTCCATAAGGGATGATGTGATTCTGCACAGCCCTTAGTATACACTGTCCTGAAGTGACTCTGCTTAGCCATTTGTGCACAGCAAGAAGTATGAATCTGTCTAAATGACTGTTATTAAAAGTACAATGTTGTTTCATGACAACAGCAGTTTCACTCCATATGAAAACAGCTCTCAACAACAGAAATAACAATAAAAGGAATGGGGACTACTAATGAGGTGAAAAATACTTAAATCCTTTCAGCTATGTAAAGCCAAACTATCCTATCACAATAAAAATGGGATGCTATTTACAATAAGCATGAGATTTTGAAATTACATTACACCTGCAGACTAGTTTAACATCATAATTAAGACTACAGTTTCTCCCTTTCTCACGCCATGTTAGTTTATATTAAAGAAAACCAAAACCGCTTCTGTTTACGAATGATAGTTATCAATCCATACCTTTTTATTCTCACACAAAATGCAATTTTGGATTACACTATCCTACATAATAAATGCTCTTGATTTAGTCCTGTCAAGAGGACAATTGTTTTGCCTGGCACCATACAGGGTTTGTGTGGGCAGGAATTCACTTATACACATCCTCCTCACTCTGATCATTAAAAATGCCCTGCTAAATATTTGCAACCTGCATTTGCTTCTGCCAGTAATTCAATTTCCACTTTTCTCTTGTCAGTCAAGACATAAACATAATCCTGCCAGCAACCAGGCATCCAAAATTTGTTGTTCTAGCATAAAGTTTCCTCAAATTAACTTTTTAGAACTGCACCTGGAATTTACTCTTTTCCAGAAATGCATTGTCTGTATTTGCTCAGAAGTAAATACAAAATATATAAAGGAAGTTTTTCTTAGCAGTATTCTGCTCATGCAAATTGAGACTGTCTTTGTAAGATTTATTTTAATTAAAATATATTTATATTTTAATAATATAAATTACTTTAATATATTATTTGTATATTTAGATATATTTATATATGTGTGTTATTTTGATAATATAAATAACATAAGTATAGTTGATATTTTATATATTTTATATGAAAAATAACTTACCATTTCCAAAGTGTAATACAATAAAACTAAAGAATTAAACATGTCTGCTCGTGTTCTGCAGTGTACACTGTACTTGTAATTCATCTTATTTTCTGTGGTAGTGGAGTCAGAATGCAGTGAGCAATATCTATCTATGATATATATTTTTCCTGGTATCCATTTCCCTTTATTTGTCCTAGCAGGAAAATCCGTACTGTAAAAGAATAAAGTAAGTGTGTACCATTCCAAGGGTAAAGTTGTCAACAAATATATGGATAGTGTGTTCAAGCATGTCACAGAAGTGAGACATCAGGAGGAAAACTTCAGATTTTTTTTTTTTTTTTGTGAATTGACTTTATTTTTCTAGACAGTAGCAAATGTCCAACTATACAATGAGCATCCAAGTATGTAACTATCAGAAGAAAAAAGGTCAGTATTACCAAAACTGAGTAACATCAGAGCATAAGACTCTGCAGGAAAAAATATATAAGCAGGGCTGATGATGTGAAATATCACAGTCTGATCGATCATATGTGACTGTGGCCAAAGATTGTTTGGTAACACCATAGAAAGGTCTTGCTCTACAGAATAGACTGAAATAGACTATGCAACGGACAGTGAAAGATTATAGGGTTACAAATTTCTATTTACACAAACCTAGTATCACACAGACAGAGATGGAAAAAAAATCTTTTTGGAATTTTTTTTTTTAAGGATTGCTTACCTTTCTTACAATACAAATCAATGCTGTACTTTATATAACAGATGTATATAATGCATATATATAATGTATTGATTAATACAGGTAGTGTATCCTGTATTTATTTACACAATATTACAGAACCGCAACTTTCATTGCACTCATGTCAATTTTGTATTTTTCTTATAGGTCAGGACAAGCTCTATCCGTCACTGAAACTCTCCACATACACACTTCCTGAAGAGAAGTTGCTCCTGAGGGCATGCAGCTTGTAAAAGCTACCCTTGAGTAGTAAATTCCCTCTTTATCTAATTCTCTACAAAAATGTATTTTTTCCTCTTCCAACCCTTTGTTTCTTCCACTAAACAGAACATTTTTTTTTACTTACTATGATTTATTATTGTAAATTTTTATTGTTGCCAGAGATGCTGTGGAAGAAGACAAAAATGAAATCAAAAGAGGCTGATGCACAAGTTGTATTCTGTAGTGCAGGCAGCTGTATAATTCTTATTTTTAAACAAGTGGAACAATTTCAAATATCTAAGCCAGTCATTCTGAATGAACAGCTGCTGTTCTGTCAGGTAATTGTTACGGCATGCTATAAAGGCACTCGGTGGTTTCTCATCAAGATATTTTATGTGATTTTCCATTTACTCTGTGCTTCCTTTTGTTTAAAATTGAATTCTTGCCTGCTGAAAATGTAAGAGTAAATAGAAACAATACTGCACAGCTTTGCCAAATTTCCATAAGAAAGAAAAGAGGAAAAGAGGCAGGAAAGGGATAATATGCTGACATGTAGCCTAATTCTCATGGTTCTATTCTGCCTTCTGAAGAACAAAAACGAGATCAAGAACCAATGCTTCCAGTATTAAGAAAAGCCATTACAAACTCACACATTCTTTGTAAGTCATGGAGGGAGGAAGTGATGCAAGGAAATTTATCAGTAATTTATTATTAAAGGGATATTTTCCAGCGCAATTATAGCCAGTTACATTCTTTTTCATCAGGTAGTCTTTTTCAAGGCAAAATAATGTGCTTATCCTGTGTAGTGCAGGGATGTCAAATAAACAAGGGGTGTAAAGGCTAATCTTTTATGAGCTACTTAGAAAGAAAGTGCTGATGTTGCACAGCCTTACTTTAACAACTGAGCTCTTCAAGTGTTCCATCCAGCCATTTTTCACATTATTTTCTCATAGCTAGTACAGCAAGAATCCTTGAAAGATTTTACCTGCAATGCCAAACTCACACTTGTTGTCTCATCCATATGCCTTCATTTGTTTCTGTGTTTATGATTTCTCTTTCCCTTTCCTTGGCCTACAAAGATGATTGGTAAGGAGGATGCTCTGTCTCTGATTATTTTTATCTGAGGCCTCTGATTCTTGCTGGGATTTTTTAATGAATATATTCCTGTGGGTTAAAGTTTGAAAGAAAGACAGCTTTTATAGGTTTTACGAGGTTATTTATAGTTGCTGCACAGGTAACAAGCATTGTTAATATAATAATACAAAAAAAAAAGAGCAAAATATTGAGATTATGATGGATGAGTTGTGGATCACAATCAAGAGATGTGATTCTCTAAGGGGATCCTAGGATATGTTAGGAGACATTCCTGCTGGATCCTACTTGGAAACATTCATAAACCATGAGTGAAAAGTATTTGAACTAGTTAATGTTCATGCCACCATTTAAGCATGAGGATTATGAAAATGTTACCGTTTTTAAAAATTGACATTTTAATATACTATAAATATAGTATATAATTATACTATACATTACAGAACCCAATTCTCTTCAGTTATACCTCAACTGTGATTTCTTATTTTTCATTTTTGCCAGAAAGCTGCCAGGTGAAATTCACCAAAGAAACAAACATCATAGTACTGAATTGCAGAGACTCCATTTTTAGAAATGTAATTATAGGTTCCTTAAACATGCACAGTACATGCTGAGCCAAAGCCTCTTATCAGAGTGTTTCAGAAAATCTTGTCATCAGGGACACATAATAACGAAGGAACCCAGAGTCAGATCCAGCTGACACTACTGACAGATCAAATCTGGAATTTATCTGTTTGAATAGCTGGAGTTGTTTTGAATGTACATCTTCGTATTCCACAACAGAATCTGGTACTGTAATACACCATAATGCTGGGTTCTCTTTGTTTTAAACATTGTACTTTTCCACCTATGAAAAGCTACTTCATGTTATTCATCCTGCATTTAAACCTGAAGCAACCTTGACTTCTCAGACTTAAATAGAATATTTCCCTAATTTTGAATAAGACAACATTTTCTCAGTCTGTAAAATCACTGAGAAGAAATTATTGTTGGTGTTGATTTCCTTGGAAAGGTAATGAATCATAATGGAAGATTTAATTAAGATTTTTTTAAAAAATTAGTCTTTTATGCTTAATAACATGAAATAAAATGTAAATATGGAGAAGTAATACAAAATACAGATACTGTTTTGTGGATGAGAAGGTCCTTGTTTGTCTTAGTCATTATGTATGAAAGCATGTTGTGCACTACTAATTAGCTACTTGAGACTTCAAAAGCAAATGAGAACAAGCTGGCTATAAAACCAAACTTGTCTCTACCCTTTAACTGATGATATAAGACGTCTCTTGATGAAATAAGTATGACGTTGTCTATACAATCTATGTACAAATTCAAAGTTGAATTCATATTCTTTTGCAAAAACACATTTTAAAGTCTGGTTGTAATTCAGAAAAGGTTCTACTTGAAATCCTTTATTTGCACTTTGAAAAAATTACTGTGCCTCTCCACGCCCTGCACCTCTCCTCCCCCACCCCCCACTGCCTTCATTTTTAACATTCGTATTTTTAACAAGTAGGCATAGCAAATTAGGAAAGATGTAACAACTTTCTTCTCAGCATAAGATTTTACTGTACAGTTACAAAAATAATTTACTTCTTCTTGTCTCCAAATTTAGAGTGAAAGGAAGAAGTATCTTGGATGTAGTAGGTGAATGTCCCACTCTGGTACTACAAAGTTTCTCTCCATGAGAGATATAGGGCACAGTATAAAATTGCTTCCGCAAATGCAGGTAGTCTTTCCAGTCTTGACAAAAAAAAAAAGTAAATTCAGAAATGACTGCTAACTTTTTTTTAATATCTCATTGTTAAGTATCATCACACGTTTAATTTACAAGATGATGCTAAGTTTTCTCATTGTTAAGTATACAGATACATAATAAGACCCTGTTGTTCTTGTTGTATCTTGTTATTCAGGCTGTGGACTTTTCAGGGCAGAGACTGGCTCACTTCATATTATTTATGCACTGACCAGCAAAACCACAATTCTCATTAGTCCAGCCAAGCATAACAGTTCTCTAAGCAATAATGCATCATAATAATGGATGCTAGTACAGTTTACACTGTGTATATATGGCATTCTCCATCACATGAAATCATGTGCATAAACATGAATTTTCAAGCACTGCATGACACAAAATACAATGAGTTTGAAATGACATCACTGTATCATCGCAAAATGCACACTGCCATTTCAGAATTGAGAACTTTTGTAGGAAGAACTGTAAGGATAAAAGAACAAAGAATGGAGATAAAGCATTATTTGATATAGCTGTATTTCTGAAAATGATATTTTCCTTTTGTATTAAGAAATTCTAGCTAAATCTCAGAAGAAATGCATACTAAAGCCCATCTTTGTTCCCACAGATGTCTGATGGAAAATAGTGTTCAAGTAGCCTATAATATTTTTTCATAAATGTACAGAAATATGTATTATATCTTGTTAAATTAAAAGTAAATTGCTTGAAGGCATACAGCAGGGTTCAATCTAACAGAAAATATAAGGGTCTTTTTTTTTTTTTCCTGCTTGCTCATACATAATCTTGAGCAACTCACAGAAATAAATGGAATGATAATTTAGAAGACAGAACTACAAAACTTAATTTTCACAGAAAACATATAAAATTACTTAAGCTTTTTGGAAAGCGAAACGGCTTTACAATACTGCAATGACTATGGTACCAGATAATCCCTGGAAGTATTTAAAAGACACATAAACATGGCTCTTGGGGACATGGTTTAGTGATGGACTTAGCAGTGTTTACCGTTGGACGCAAAGGTTTTTCCAACCTAAATAATGATCTGATTCTATAATGCTGTAATTTGGTCCTGTCATGAGCATTTAATTCTGTATTCTATTTTAACTTTTAGGGATGCAGTTCCTTTGAATAAAGCTATAGTAATTCACTCTGGCTAGAAATATGATTTGTTACTAACTTTGAGAAGAAACATCTTCTATAATGATTGACCACAAGAATATCTGTTCTCTCTTAGCAGTAACAACACAAATTAACTTCTTACAAAAAGCAGGAGATCCATACCTCTTTCTAACCAATAAAGGTTCATTAACTGTATTATAACAATTTACAGGAACACTAAGAAAGCCATCTAAAGGGCTTGCTCCTGATCACATGATAGTGCAGAACAGAGTAATGCCCATCTCACCATTGTGTACCCCATTTTACATCCCATTTTATCTAGTTTGCAGTTAAGCTCGGTCTGGGTCTCAAAGCAGCCGTGCCATGAGATTTTCAGATTTGTGACAGGTTCAACAAAGTAGGGGGCACTGTTAGACCTTCTGTCTGCTGGGACTCTGGAACTCAAAGTAGTAAATCTATGCAGAACTGCACTAGACCGTTTTGTGCAGACATAACAGCTTGTCTGAAGCTAGGTTGAGTGTCAGTGTACCATGCAAGTATGTCCTAGGATTCTGCCCATATCAGTTTATCAGTTTCCCAGCATATGCTTAGTGAGATGTTAAAAGTATATTCAATTACTTATGGAAAAATGAGTAGTTTTCCTACAAGTGTATATTTGAGCTTCGTTTAATTAATAATTAATTTTTAAATGTTCCTAACATGGACACAATCATGTAAAAAGCAATGTGAGCTCCTAATGGAATAAATTTAGACAAATGTATTTGCTGAGCATTTCTTGCTCTGCAATAAAGAGCTACTAATTTGAAAGTCTCTGTATTTATCTGACCATGTATCAGTTTCTAACTGCTAATAATTTGAGACTGTAATTGACTTTTCCCACACAAATCTATAGGACTACTTCAAAATGCTTCAGCTAGATGATAAGGCTCAAAAATGAGAAAGCTGTGCACATCTAATAACTTCTCAAAAGCTCATAAGGTTTATCTAAAGGTCCCTAGAAAATACAAGTTCAATTTCTCTGGAAATGATTTTTCACTTGCATTTCCCAAGGTCAGTAAAACTCTCCTTTCAGAATACCATTACAGAATATAACTGCAATACTTTGAGCAACTTTCTGTTACGTTGATTTGTATTTCAAAATTTGCATTCCACCTTTCCAGCAAAGGAAATGACAGGAAATAGCAGAGGTTATCTATGAAGGTAACTACAAAACGGCAATTATTATTATGAAAAGGAAGATGTGAATCTGATTTGTAAGGGTCAAGTCATGATTGGTGTGGGCATTTCAAGTGGCAGCTGAAGCTCTACGCTGCTCTCATGGGAACACTTCCTGCTGCCCATTTTTAGAGCTTCTGATAATTCTTCAACTCAAGATGAACTGGATGTCTTTTATACATTTAAAACTGCTGCCTCCAATTTAATTTTAAAGAATATTAATATTTACAAACAGATTTTAAAAATATTTAGAGGAAATGTCAGCATTAATGAATACTCTTCAAATGCTGCATGGACCAATTCCCACAAACTTTGATGAGAAAGTACCTTAATTTTCCAAGTTATTGACTTATTAGCAGAGTTTATCATCATACAGATTTGTCTTCCACTCTTCAATACATACAAATTTTAATTGAATTGATGCATGGTGCAATACCAGCATGTGCTAAACCCCAAAATTGCTTCAGCAAATTCCACCCACTCAAAGCAAGAGAATTTCTCAGTTTCCAAGGGAAGCTGCAAATGAATATCAGGTAGCCAAACCGGGTGCCAGTTTATTAATATAATATGAATAGCTCAGTGTTTTGATATACATATATTTCAACAACAGATGAGTTGTCACCAAGGATATTGGGAAGCATTCTCCTAATTACACTGGCTTTATTTTATCAGAGAGTTCTGCCACTTGTCAGTAATGAAGTGTTGCTGTGCATGCAGTAATACTGAAAAGAATGATGCAATTTATACAGAAAATCTTTACGTCATGGAAGATACCAATGCCATGGTAATCTATACCTACTAATTAAAGATTTAAAAGACAAAATGTAAAACAAAACCTACTAGTTAATCAAGTAGTTCAGAATCCTAGGCAATGAAACATGGAATTTTCCTTTTGTACCTTAGCTGCTTTCAGTTTTCTCCACTACTCCATCATCATGATGAGTTTAAAATCTATTTTTCCTGTCAGAATGTAGTCTTGTCATGACTGTATTACCAAAATGTTAATAATAATTTAAATAGTATGCTAGAGTAATGGGGCAGTGATCTTAATAACCTGTATTTACAATTAAAATTAGAAGAAAAATGCACTTGGAGTAAAACTGCAGTACAGCTTAGAACCACACTGATTATACCTTTGAAAATTCTTGTTCTCCAAGCAAGGTTAATGTAAATTTTTTAATTGTCATCTTAAAATCTTCAAAAAGTAAGTGACTAAAAACTACCACTCTAATGTCATCACACTGGTTTCTCTAAAGAGAGGCAATGAATTCCTAAATTGTTATTTTCAAGCCTAGGGATCAGGGAAATCTTAAAACTTTCTCAAGTTAGAATGATTTGCCCACTGAATAGAAAGTAAAAAGAAATAAACAATATGATCCTGCAACAGTGAGACGTAAAAAGACTGAAAATTCAATAGTTGCAAATCAAATTAAAGGATTAAATGTGTTAGTCAAAAATAAATGTCTTTGTTGTTTTGTCCAAAATTATCACTCTAGGAGTCTCCATAAGAATCACTTTAGCATAAATCCCTATGTTTTAGTAACGGTTTTAACATATGACCTTTTGAAACCGTTGAAACATCTTATTCTAACTACCCACATCAAAGGAGGCATTAGACCTTTCCCACTTACTATTTCCCTTCTATCACCTCTCCACAAGGTTTTACAAGGAACAAAGTATAATGGAGTCTTGTGGGAGTCCACAGCTGGCCTGAGGACTTAGAAGCTAACTTTGAACAGCAGATTATGTTTTCCTAAAGCAACCTTGTGCAACAGACAATGTTATGGTATTTTCTTAGAATAAGTGGCTGGGAAACTGTTAAAGTGAACAGTCCCAGAAAGCGAGTAGAGATAAGAAAACTTGGCAAACACATTCCACTGCGGAAACCTGTCAACAGAAGAGCACATCAGTGGGAAGTCGGACACCTTGATCACTGACCAATTAGCATCTTCAAAGAAGTAACAGGATACCGCTTTGTATTAATTGCTTCTAGCAGCCTTCTGATAGACAGAACTAGGGGTCAAACCCTAGGGGCTGGAAATGTATAAAACGCAGCCATTTCTCTTAATAAATGTCTTCAGTTTTAACTCTCATAGAGTCGTCCTGAAGTCCG
>JAVSBS010009528.1:0-19784 GCA_033124195.1 Coracias cyanogaster
ATCAACACCCTTCTAGCTCCCAGCACAAAAACACTGCAGCTGTGGGGAAAACCAGCTCAGCCAGACCCACTACAAGGAGTCATATGCACTGTGGTAATAAGCCCAACCTCATCAGTAAAAGTGTGTCGAGTAAGACCAATAAGGAAATACTCAGTGTCTGCAGAGTGTGTCCACCTCTACTTCACCATCAGGGAAGTGACTCTGTCCTGTTGCATTTAACCATGATTTTCATGTTTTGTCAGGAAGAATTTGTGTTCTTAGTGGCTGCATTTATCATGAGAAACAGCTCTTTTCTCTGCATTAATTTCTTTGACTCAAAATATTGCTTTAGGCAATGAGCTGCTCTTTCCAGGTTACGCATAAGGAAATGAAAAACAGCTCCTGTTGTAATGAGAACAGATTTCTGATGTTTTCATCTTCTGGTGTCCCAGAAATACCAGGAAATCAGCTTCTTCAGAGGTAGGTACACATGAAAAAACAGGAAAAAATATTTAGTCCAAGGGGTGAGTCATTCAATCCCAATTCAACAGTTCCTCTGTCTTTCTTCTCTTATCTCCCGTGATTTCTCTGTGGTTTCAGATAATTCTAAGATTCATTTCCCATCAGTGCAAGCTTAACAGATGCGCTGTACCAAATTCTCAGTACAAGTCATACTGATTACAATATTTTTTTTGGTTTTTTCACAGTTTTGCTCTGAATTGAACAGAAATATCAACTAAAAATGTAAAGAAAGAACAAACCATATCATTACATGAAAAACAATTACTGCTTCACATGTAAATGACACAAAACATCTTTTGGGCAAAATGTATAGGACTTTCATTGGTTGAAAAAAAAATATGCATGGCTACCAGATTTTATTTTGGGTTTAGAGGACTTGAGTTCAGTATTATAGTCCTTAATCTTTCATTTTTTCATATAGAAACTTTCTTCCCTTACACAAAACCCAGCTACTACACAGGTCCTCTGTACCGGGTTGGATATTGTGCTAACTTTGCTCTTCTTGAGGCAGTGACAAAATTAAATATATAAAGTGACACTAGTCACACTAGAAGCTCCTGATATTACCATCAGATGTGTTTTGAAGAGCCTGCACACTTCTGCTGAGGCATAACAAGGTGGGGAGCTGGAGCTGCACCAAGTATGTAGACACTTCCAGCCCTGCGCTTTGCTTAGGGATGATGTCTTGTACTGAATCCTCCATCAGACGTTTTTAAGATCTTGCTAAAGGATTTTAAAAATACATGTCACTCCAGGAAAGCTTTATGCCTGGAATAACTTTGGAAGAAGTCTGACAATTTTGGTAGCTTATGTTGTGAAACGTTGGCTCTTTCTAAAGTTCAGTCGCTTTTGGTAGGTGTGTGAGAACAGATGAACAAACTGTATAGAGGAAGGGCTAATAGTCAGTTGTGACTATTTCTTAGTGATTTCTTTTTGTCATATCCTGGAGATATGCTCCAGAGTCTCTTGCTCTAGATGGTTGAAGAATATTATATAAACATAAATGAAAACAGACTGGAAGCCATATGGGTTAAATTTCATGACTCATCATATTTGGCAGACTGCCACTGGATGTAAGACCTTCAGACAGCTTTTGTTCAAACCAATAACAGAACTGTAACTGCTGTAAAATATCAAATTTATTTTCACCAATAGATTTATTATTCCTACATGCTGAAGTTTTCTATTTATCTCCCACCAGGATAAAATACATAGGAATGAAATAACCACTCCCTAAACTCTAGTGCCAAGGAATATAATCTATATGTCCAGCCAAGTGGCACCCTGCCTCTCTACAGGTCTGCTGCTCTATTTTACAGTGCTCATTGCTTTGACCGAAGATTAGCCACATGGTGGGTGTTAGCAATTTCACATAGCTCTAAGCATAGATTTCCCACCCATGTATACTGCTAATCAGGATTTGTACTACTTTTAGAAAATTCAACACAAAGGCGAAATCTTTGGTTTTAAAGTCTTGTTTTAACCTTAAAAATCATCTTTGTAAAAACAACATTGTATCATCTGAATTCATGTTTCAATAGTTTCCATACTGTTTTCTCAGTATATATGTAAGAATCATCATCCCTGAGGCAAAATGGATATGGCTAAACTTTCCTTTCGTGGTTGTTAGCAGGCCATATTCCACATCAGATTTCTTGTACACTATACACTTGCATCAGGCTAAATGTATTTAACTAGGGCTTTGAAAACATTAGAAATAGCATGAAATTAGCCTCTTCAGTAGTATTGTTGAAAGACATCATAACAATATGATGTATAAAAACACATACAAGACTTTTCATAAAACTCATTCTGCTTTAAAGTCCACAGCAAAACACCTCTGCTCACTTTGACATGTATTTTCAGTCTTTTTTTCTGGAAATTTCAAACCAGGTACAAGAAACATTAAGAAGATGACCTCCCCCTTAAAGTAATAAACATAAATAAATTTTTTAAAAGTACCTGCTTTCTGAATAACCTGTGAAACATACGTGATTTACTCTTCTAGCATAGCAGCTGTGAACCCTGTCAAGAAGTAAGTCAATACAACAAAAATATAAAAATATAAAATTCTTCCCTTATTTCTCATACCAATATTGTATTGGATTTGTTCATTTCTGTGGGCACGACTGAACAGCATCAGAGTTCCATACTATGAAGAGAAATTCACATGTATGCCAGGAGTTTTTGTAAGGTTCTTGCTGTAAACAGAAACAAAAATTCTAAGTTTCTGTTGGGAGTTCCTCTAAAGCAGAATAATGTGCATTATTTATCTACAAGTTGTGTTCTGTCTCCTTCTCATTTTGTGAATGTCTAACACAAATAATATTTCATTAAAAAAATGAAATTATATATTTTTTACTTATTAGTATTTTTATTATTTTTTATTGTTATTATTTCTAATAATGTTTCATTTAAAAAAAATCATGTTTTACAAAGCCTTTATAAAATGGTAGTGTGAAGAAAACGTAAATGTACCTTCCAGAAGTAGAAGTGCTGCAATCAAAACTTTGAGTAAATTGTTTTATTATCTGTTTTTCCTTTAAAACTTATTTAAAACTTTACTACCAATGTTTGGTCAGAAAAAAATAGCTAACTGCAAAACTATCTTCTTATTTTCAAGGAAGTCTGGTTTTATATGAGGATGATAAACATACATCTGGGCCTTCACTTATGAGTAATTTAATGTAACCAGAATGACTGCTGCCTTGAAAAGCAGTCTGGGAAAGACATTGTGTCAAAACTTGTGGTTTGTCTTCTGAAGAATACATTACCTTCTTGTTTAAATTGAAACTTACATTTTGAGTCTTATTCTATTCCCATGTTCACCCTGATAGTCTCAATATTTCTTTACACATTTAAAATCAGTATGGATCAGTTGGTGTGAAGCTAAAACCACATTCCACTGCGTGTGAACTCTGCAGTACTACGGAGTATAACCTGACACACATAGTTGGAGTTATGTCCCATCTTTTGGTGTTAAAGGAAAATTTCTGGAATCAGTCATGGTCTCTTTACCTTCCTGCATGTTATCATCAGCCACTGGAAGAGACTTCTGACTCCTAAATGCTGGATGTGTCTCATACAGCTTCTGTGGGGAACTTAGTGCTTTATTTTGGGTCTTCTGGAGCCTTCCTGTGGAACCAGTTGTTATGTTGCTATCTGTTGTTTGCCTTCATGGTCAAAGAATGCTGGTTGAGCCATGTTTGCAGATGAACATAGAATTTTTTTTAGACCAATGGTTATAGCTGGATAAAGTAAAAGGGCCTTCAAGCAGCTAAAATCTTCTTCAGACTAGAGACAAGTTTGTCCATCTTTTCTAGTTATCTGTCAAAAGATATTATTTCTAACTGCAAATTTTGTGTGGTCTGGAGGTAGAGCTCTTGTAAATGTTATGCAGTCACTGCACTTGGAATACCTTGTTTTACCAGCTACCTTAAATCACAGTGAACTCAAGTCAAGTAAAATGTAAACAAAAGCATTATTTTATAATATCCAAAATAGACATTGCAGTTGACAATTTTTATAAAAGAGGTGGGGAAAAAAAAAAAAACCCAGAAGAAAAGCTATATTTAATCTTCTTCCATGAAATTAAATTTTAAAGATGTCTCTCCTTTACCATTGTAAGGCATTAGACTACTGTCTTTTGGCATACTTTATTCTTTGATTGGCAATCTTGGCAGAGCCTCTTTGGGTAGAACATGATACAACTATTGATATTAATATCCTGCTAAGGGTCTAGTCAAATGTAATGTTTTTCTTAATACTTGTTTTCTCCGAAAGCCCATTTACTTCTAGAATTAACTTATTTGAAGATAATAATCTCATTCGTATAGGTAAAATAACACCATACAAGACAAAATAGCTGCCAAACTACACCTTGTTTCGTAGTGCTGTTTTTGCACAAAGATCTGGGAACAAGCAATTAGTCAACTTCTAGAACTGATAAGTCAGAGCGGTCATAAATTACTGGTGATTTAATCCTGATCAATATATCACCAGAACATTACAGGAAAAGCCTCCAGGAATGCAATCAGTGACTATGACTATGTTGTCAAGTCATAGTCTTTGGGCTAATATATTTTCTACGACATACTGACTGGCCACTTTGGTCCTGACTCTGGGCCAAACATGATAGCCAACAAAAAAGGGACATTCATAATGTGGTTGGGGAAAAAAAATAAAACAAACAACACAAACCAAACAAAACCAAAACCTGAAACCAAACAAACAAAAAGAAAAGCAGAATATACAACCCTGTTAGAAAAAGGAAAATACTCAACTCCTTCTATTCTGTCCCTTAGCTCATGGTACTTGTGAATGTTAAAGAAAAATGTCATCTTGTAGAAATATCTGATCTCTCCTACCATGGCTACTGTTTTGTTCTTGTGCTCTTCTTGATCTCACACATGTCATTCCGTGCAGCCCAAAGCAGATTAGCATGGACATGTACAGTAGAGGACCAGTGCTCAATTTTCAAGGATTTCACCACTGGCAATTCACTGAATGTAATGCTTAGAAGGGATTTAATTCATTCAACCTAATAGATTAAGAAAAATATTTATATATAGTGCATGTGAAATGGGAATATTTTCTGTGTGTTGCAGCTGTAAATATGTTTTCCCTTTAATAAATTCTAGACAGTATGATTTAGTAAACAGTTAATTCTAGTTTTCTAATCATTGCCCGGTCTCCATAGTCTATTTAATGACTCTGAATGCAAAGCAAAGCCCAGCTCTTGGCTTAAAATGCCCCGAAACTTGGTAGTGTCAAACCTTTTTGTCAGACTTATCTGTAATTTTGGTCTCATATACTTATATCTGAAACTTTTAATTTTTTTAGCATAACCAGACAGATACCTTGAGAGGTGGTTAACAGGCAAAGCCAGAAAATGCAAACCACAGTGTTCATTTGTTCTGCTCCATGGTGTAAACCTTCAAGAAGAGATTAATAAGCTGTTACCTTACACAGGGCATCTTTAAATACTTCGTGTTTACAACATAGTACTTGTATATATTTATGTAAACAGAGTTTTATTAGGGAGCTCTATGCACCCTTGGGCAGGCACAGTTGTAAGTTAATGTGGTAGAAGTAAAAAGGAACTGAACAGTGTGTCCTTATTTCCAGTTACAATAACAGCTTCAGATTTCAGGACTATGGACTTCATTCTGAGAACTACTGAGAATCATCCTAATCAAAAGTCTTTCTAAAATGCATGGCTAATCAACACTTATCAGCCTGAAGCCAATTGCAAGGAGCTGAAATTACTCCTGAAGTCTTTACTTTTGCTCAAATGAAAAGGCAGGAGTCACTGTAGCTTTTGGATTGATTTTAGCTTAGTATTTCCATTTCTCACTTCACATCAGCATGCTGAGGAGTACAGTGAAGCACAAAGACCTGAAGTGGGTTATATGGGCCACTGTGGTACTCCTGACTATCCATAAATATTGTTCTTTTTTTCTGTACCTTGATTCAAAAGCAGAAGAATGTGATTTCGTTGTAGTGGAACAGGTACTGCTTATGCTAAAACACCTTTGTTTAATTCAGCCACAAGAGTACTCAGAGGAACTATGTACTTCAGATCTTAAAGTGTTTTATTGGGGTGGGCTGTTAATTAATAGAAAACATTCCTAAGTATGTGTTTTCCTTTCTTCTTTTTACGAATCACATAAAAAAAAAAAATAGCGGTGGGATTCACTAATGTACCTTCTGCATTCATTTGCACCTATGGGCATATTGAGGGACTCTGATTTCTTTTAAAGAACTGCAATTCAAGAATCACTTGAAAAATTGGGTTCCTGCAAAAGGCTTCACTTTAAAAAGAGTTTTAAAGCAAGAAAAATAATATCACCTCATAGCAATAATTCATGTTTTAAAATACAAGCCATTTCAAGACATTGAGCACAGAAGAAAATTATAAACTTTAATTATTTAACTAGTCATTCCTTCCTGCCTTCTTTCCTTCCTTTCTCATATTTTGGAAACCAACTAACATTCTTCCTTAAAAAAATTACCTAAAAACTGTTCTTGGCTAGCCAGTGTGTGTGACGAGGTTTTGATACTGAAAGCATGCTAATGGCCAAATTATAAACCCTTGAGAATTAGAATTCAGAAGACAAACATTAACAGACCCTTAACTGCAGTAGCACAAACCGAGATGCTATAAATTATGGGGTGGTGGTGTTAAAAGCACTGGCTTCCTGGTAGCTGGCACCCAAAACCTTTTCATTTGGGTATATACCAGGCTGCAGAGAGGTTGCCACTTGGCCAGTATTCAGCTGGCAGAGATGTTTTTTTAAAGTTCAGTCCAATCGATGGCTCAGGCGTGCAGCTGAATATTTTGTTGTTATGCCATGAGAAATATTTACCCTTCTCTGTTTTTTTCTCTTTCCTTCAGTCACTCAGTCTCCTACCTAGGACTTCTGTGTGTAACTATACTTGCCAGGTTTTACAGCTATATGTATGAACAATTCTGGCACAGTATTTTAATGAGCTAATTTCCTTCTTTATGAACAGTCAGGATAGCTTCATGGTTTTCTCGTGGATCATGGGTACCTACTTGTGGTATGCCTTCCTTTGCATGAGCACATGTTGTGTTTGTTGCCAGGGTCAAAAGGAAGCTTTGAAAACAGGCTTCTCAAAAACTTTGCAGTTGCAGATTTCATTAAGCTGAAATTATCAATAAAAGGAATTTTTTATGTCCTCTGTTGACCAGTAGCTACAGTGTGACACAACCCTGTTTGTCTATGCCTTATACAACTATGACATAGCACAGGAAGTTTAGCATCACTGTTCCCACATGCTGTTGCTGGCTGTGCGAGCAGCAAAGCTTTTGGAAACAGTCAAGCCAAGAACATTGCTTTTAGCATGTTCTTTCTGAAAAAGTAAACGCAGGGACTACCCTCTATGCTTAGCTCTGCCTCAGGTGAACTTTCACAAATCTGAAATGATTGTCTGCATACTGAACCGAAATGCATCACACATAACATGGTTATTTGTTGGTCTGATATAATTTTGCTCCTTATCACTAAGGGGCACACTTTTCAAATGCATTGAGCTGAACTAGACAAGCAGTATCTAAAGCAAAGAATGCTAGAATGGGTCATAAACAAATTCTTAAGCATTTCTATTGTGCCTATTTATTTCTCCCATTGTATTTAAAGTGTATGAAAACAGTTTTGATATGTATTGCCCCTGTCTAGTGAAGCAAACCAGCCGCCCAACTCTTGTCATTTCAAGCATGCTGAAGCCCTTTCCTGATGAAACATCTCAGAGTTGCCACTCGTAGGTGTCATCCTGCTTCCTTAGAGATGGATGAAGATATTCCACCAGACAGAGATCTTGTCTAAGGTAAGATTTTTCTCCTCACAGTTTGGGAGGGATTCCTTAGTAGTTTCAGCAAATCCCCAGGATCAAGAGTTAAACAGACAGAACTTCTCATAAGCAATTTGCTGTGATGTATCAGCAGCTCCTTCCTTGCCACTGTTTTTTTTGCTGTTTTGGTTGCCTGGTTCTGATTTTGAAACCATTCATAAGTAAGAACCAAGTATGGCCAGTGCAAAATAAAGTATATTTTGGAGACTTCCAAAGAGGCAGAATCACTTTTTTACTCGGCATCTGACCATCACCCACTGTTTTTTGTTTGCAGGTATGCTGGGCAAAACAGATTGGACTACAGGGGGAAGAATACCTGTTTTTTAAGAGATTTATATTTATTGTCTCGCTGTGCCAATAAGGTACTTATTAACTTGCTTGAGGCCAGGCTAGCTCTCAGTGAAGACTCAGTTTCACTAGATTAAGCTTCATTGTGCTTGCTAGGCCTTACATGTGTTCATAACACTGCAACTTTGCCCCATGGAAGGACAAAAGATGTCTACCAGATAACACAGAATGTGGTTAGACAGAGCCAATGAATATACTGCATGATTACTTTGCAAAATATTCTGTTAATTTGAGTGGTAACGGTAAGTACTAATGCAGTTAACAAACCTGAACAGTCAGGAATTTCAAGTCTGACTGAGTCATTCTGTGTTTAATCCTAGGATGCATCTCTGATAAGACTTGTTAGTTGCTACCAAATGCTGAGAGATTATTTCTTTGAGCCCACTGTTAGTGTGCATAAAATCTTCCACCAGCTGAGGTCTTACTGACATGTTTGTAAAACCACCTTGTTGAGCTGGATGTAATCAGCTGTATTGTCAGATAGCAGTGATTTAAATAAGGATGCACTGAAGTTGATTAAAAGGTCAGTTGCTGAAAGGACTACAAGTTGCACAGGAAAGTAACACTGAAGAATTGAGGACAGTAACTTCTTAAGCCATTTGAGTGTCATCTTCTGGAGCACATCTGGACTCCACCCATACAAGCAGTAGTCTGATGAAAAGCCCAGTTCCAGGAATAGCCTATGTCCTTAATGCAAGGCTAGTAAAGGCCACAGAAAATTGTGATAATAAGTTGCGCTCTACACAGTCCCATGGGAATCTGTAAAAGTGGTAGGTCAGATCTAATTCCTCACTCCAACACGTAATAGATTGCATCTTACTGGTTTTCTTTGTTTGTTTGTTTTTTGATTTTGTGTTGTTTTGGATTTTTTCCTTTTCTCTCCTCAGCTGTGTGCAGTGTGACCAGGTGGGTGATCTGCTCAGCCTGGCAGCAGGGCTGTGAGAGGAAGTTAAGGAACATCAAGGAAGCTGAGCATGAGATAGACTGGTGGAGCGAAGCTCTGCCCTCCCTGAGACAGAAACAGGAGCACCCACTAGAAAAAAACCGTGATCAAGAGGGCCCTTGTATCCTCCTCCTACCAGGCTGAAGGCAGTAGCCTAAGTGAAAGAAGTGAATGGAATCAAGTCCACGCTCAGAGCGGCAGGTGAATCCTCGGCTTGCCCATCATACCCTCTCAGGTTCATCTGTAAAACAGACATGAGACTCTGGGCGCAGAAGGTCAGTCAACAGAGGGTGTGAATGATGGTCCTTCTGCACCAGAGGTGTCCCCAAGATCAGAAAGGCCTACTCCCCATATCACGACCATCTCCACAAGGAATAAAAGAAGGGTTATAGTTGTAGACTACTCCCTTCTGAGGGGAACAAAGGGTACAATATGCTGGGCAGATCCTCCTCTTAGGGAAGTCTGTTGCCTCCGAGGGGCCTGGGTTAAGGACACTTCTTAGCTTAGCACAGCCCTCACACTATGACCCACTACTCATTCCATGTAGGTGAAGATGAAGCTGTAACCTGTAGTCCAAGAGGGATCAAAAGAGAATTCAGGGCCTTGGGATGGTTGGTGATGGAATCTGGGGCACAGGTTATTTTTAACTTTCCCCTTCCTGTTGTGGGCAGTGATACTGGAAGAAAAAGACAGATCCAGTCTGTTAATACATGGCTCTGTGGCTGGTGTCACGACCACAATTCTGGTTTTTTCGACATGAGGGAAAAGGGTCTTTGCTCAGGAGCTTACAGGACTCATTGACACAGCTTTAAACTAGACCTGAAGGGGAAGGAGGATACTATCAGCCCTACCTATGACAAGCTGTGGGATGATGTGCCATGGTTAGGGGGATAGGGTGCTAGCGAGAGCCCTCAACCTGTTGCTCTGAGGTGTGCTGGGAACACTGCAGCACACTTGAAGCCCTATGGCGGTGAGCCAGGGGCTTGTGAGGTAGTAGGAGGCAAGGGAACACCAGTGAAATAGCTTAAAGGAATTAAGGGATGTTCCTCTAAGAAGGTGACACAGCTGACAGCCCAGCTGAAGGGCTTCTACACCAATGCATGCAGCATGGGCAACAAACAGGAGGAGGTGGAAGCCACCATGCTGCTAGAAAGCTATGACCTAGTTGCCATTCATCCCATGACTGGAGTGTGGCCATTGATGGCTACAGGCTGTTCAGAAGGGGTGGATGAGGAAGGAGGGGTGGAGACCTTGCCCTCTACATCAAGAAATGGGTGATGTGAAGAGCTGTCCTTGAAGAACAGTCACAAGCAGGCTGAAAGCTTATAGGTAAGAAATAGAGACCAAGGCAATAAAGATAACTTTATGGTTGGTGTCTACCACAGCCACCCGATCAAGGGGAGCCTATTGACAAAGTCTTCTTACTCTAGCTACAGGAAGTATTGAGCTCACTGGCATTTGTCCTACTGGAGGACTGCAATCACTCCAATATCTTCTAGGAAAGTAGCATGATGAGGTGTAGGAAATCCAGGAGATTCCTGGAGTTCATAGAGGATAACTTCTTAAGTGAGGTAATAGCCCTACCAGAGGGGATGCTATAGTGGACCTGATGATCACCAATGCAAGTGAGCTAATTGGTGATGTTGAGATTAGTGGCACCCTGGGCTGCAGTGAGCATGTGCTGGTGGATGATCAGTTTTGAGGGATATGGGTCAGGTGAGGAGTAAAGTCAGGGCCCTGAATTTTAAGAAAGCAAGCTTTCAGCTCTTCAAGGAGTTAGTCCATAGGACTCCCTGGGAAACAGCCCTCAGGGACAAGGGAGTAGAACAGAGCTGGCAAATTTTTAAGGATGGTTTACATAAAGCACAAGAGCTCTTGATGCCCAGGTGTAAGAAATCAGGCAAGGAAAGCAAGAGACCAGCATGTACTGTGTCCAGTTCTGAAGTCCTCAGCAGAAGAAGGACATGAACCTGTTGGAGCATGTCCAGAGGAGGGTCAGAAAGATGGGGGCTGGAACACCTCTCCTATGAGGAAAGGCCAAGGGAACTGGGGTTCTTCAGCTTGGAGGAGAGAAGGTTCTAGGGAGACCTTATTGCAGCCTTTCAGTGCTTAAAGGGGACCTATAAGAAAGATGGGTACAGTCTTTTTAGCAGGGCCTGTTGTGACATAACAAGGGGTAAGTGCTTTAAACTAAAAAAGAGGAGATTTAGACTAGATACAAGGAAGAAATTTTTTACAATGAGGATGCTGAGACACAGGAACATGTTGCCCAGACAAGTGGTCGATGCCCCATCTCCAGAAACATTCCAGATTAGATTGGACGGGGCTCTGAGCAACCTGATCTGGTTGCAGATGTCCGTGCTCACTGCAGGGGGATTGCACTAAATGACCTTTAAAAGTCCCTTTGAGCCCAAAGCATGCTATGATTCTATAAAATTTAGACTGCTTTTAAGGAAAACATCACTTAATTGCCACAATCTATTGCTTCTCAAGGGAAAAACAGGAAGTCTATTGTCTGAGTCATCTAAAAGTAACTTCCATAAAGCTCTGGAAAATACAGTGTAGAAACAAAACATTTTAGCAGAAGATGGAGCATATTGTTTAACACGTCTCTCTCTTTTCTAATATCCGTGCTTTTATAATTTTGATCCAGATTCTAAAACTGAAGGTTAACATCCCCATCCAAAAAGATCTGTAAATTTGATCTCAGCCTGATTCTAGTTTATAACTGGACTCTGAAACTAAGAAGCCCAGAAGTAGAGTGAGGGGTACATTTTTCACAGGAAAGCCCAAAGCCAAGGTTATGTCTTAATCTGAAAAAAATGGATCAGGTTCTTCTCTGGGATAGGTGTACTTTGCAAACTTTTAAGAACTTGAGTTGAGTCAAAAGTGGGTTGGGGTGAAGATGAAATTTTATTAATTTAAATCAAAACTCTAATAAAACCTGCTTTGACATTACTGACTGAATGCCACTTTTGCCCTTTGATTCTGCTAAAAGTCTAGCCAAGAGGGTGAAAGTAGAGATGAACCAAAATGAGAGCATACACAAAAAGTCTTGAAAAGAACACATACTGCATTTGTTCAGATGCACGCAATACTTGTATATAAAAAATACTATGGTTCCTTCTTACCAGTAATTACAGATAAAGTGGTAAGAAAAAATTCAGAGAACTGAAACATAATGCAGAACTCCTGCAGAGCGCATAAAAGGCCCTGGCACTTTGGTTACTTTTGGTCTCTACAGCATTTTCATTCATCTGCTTTTTTTCTGATGCTATCAGTTAGTGGCAAAAGAACCAAAACTGAATAAAGTAACTGTCACTGGTTAAAGCAGAGCACTTCAGAAATATCAGAAAAGATTCTTTCAATCAGTTTTCCACAAAAAAAATCTGGAAAATAAAAATTTTCCAATGCTTTCTTATTGTTGTAGAATTACAAATTATTCTGGAAATTTCAGCAGTAAGCTAAAAGCATGGCTTCTTCCAAAGGGTTATGGTCTTATTTAAGCTATTATTTCAACGAAGGGCAACAGAAAAATAAGAATAGGGATGGGACAGAAGAAATTTGTGAGAAATGTGTTTGTCTGTTTTCTTGTGATAGATTTGGTACACAATATGCTTTCCTTCTAACTCTATAGGCATTATGTAGCCATAATTCTGGAGGGGTTTTTTCATTATTGCTAAAACTGTAAAAAAACTCAGATACAATCTGTAGAGATGTTTTGCTTTTTCCCTACATTTGCAAACAAACCTTATGTTGTGGTTTTTTCCAGATTTTGAAAATTATTAACTCTTCTTCACAATTTCTTTGAACTTTTCTGTTTTAATGCTGAAGCTCTGAACTGTCGATCATTAACTACTGGTGATAATATCTGCAATAGAGGATAGGTGCATTTGGAGTTACAACATACTTTGTTTTTCCACCTCTTCTTCCTTCTCATCAAGGTATACAAAATTAATTTTATGACTACATTTTGCTATAAAGGTGAAATATTTTACAATGAACAGGAAAACTATTTTAGTATGGTGAAATCAACATATGAAAGGAGTAGGTGATGTCTAGGGAAGACAGGAAGAAAAATTTTGTAATAAGATTTCTGTTGTGGTCCTCTTTTTAATTTACACTTGGAAATACTGAGCACTACCTCAAAATAGAAGTGTTAACATGCATTTAATCTTGTTGACAATTCCTGGCTAACAGAGAGACAAAAATTTCCGGAGATCTCAAGTTAGGAGACTGCTTCCTTTCTGATCCATTCCATTTCTTCCACTCACTATCCGCTCTCATAACAGTAACATCTATTAAAGATGAGTGCAAACAAAACACAAAAAGTAGCTTTATCTCTGAACAGAAGGCAGGAACATACACAATTATGGAGAGCACACTTGAAAAGCTAAACACAGTGTTATTGGAGTAAGATTGAAAACAAATGCTTTCAGCAACTTTTCCTGGGCAGGGCTGTCTTTTCACCACAGATTTCTTTAATTTCCCCTTCGCTATTGGGCTTCTTTTTACTGTCCAACATCTTACCTAATCATGAGAAAACAAATACCAGCCCTTTAAAAATATGTCCACATTCTTCCACATGGCTGTATATGAGTTCACAAAACCAAGCCCCAGCTTTCTCATGCATGCAAATAAAGCATTGCTTTCCTGGGATCTGTTAATCTAGGAAACTGTGGTTGTCAGCCCTGACTCTTCTACTGTGTGCAGACTAGAGTCTAGGTCACTCAAGCTGGTCTTGCAGTAGCAGCTGCTGAACTAGAAATTAGCTTGACTTTCAATCTGTGATGCTAGATTTTTTTAAAAAATATACATATACATCATTGTTCCTGATATGGAAGACTATAATTAAGGATTGAGAGTAGTATGTAACCTTTTTCCCTATTTAAATATTTAAAATTGTCTGTTGATATGTGTGGCTAGCACCAGTAATGCACAAATTCTCTTTTGGTTTTGGGATGGAAAGTTCCTGTTGTGGGATTACAGGAGACCAAGAAAATGTGCATTAAACAGCATGGAAGTTCACAAGGCAGTAAAACGGGACTTTCAACAGCATGAGAGTAATTTTTGTTGCATGTGGTTTGTCATCTCCCTTTCAGATCTCAGCAGGAATATTTCAAGAAAAGCCTTGTTAATGTTAATTGTATTCTTTCAATTTCAGTCAGAAGCAGGTCTAAATTGAACCTAAGTACAGGAAAGATAAAAGATAACCTAAAATTTCTGAACCCTGGAGGGGAAAAAACAATTGCATTTGGAATATGTCACAGAATGGTAGGTGTTGGAAGGGAACTCTGGGGATCATCTAGTCCAAACCCCTGCTAAAGCAGGTTTGTCTAGATCAGGTTGCATAGGAACATGTCCAGGTGGGTTTTGAAAGTCTCCACAGAAGGAGACTCCACAACTTCTCTGGGCAGCCTGGTCCAGTGCTCCATTGCCCTCACAGTAAAGGAGTTTTTTCTTATGTTTAGGTGGAACCTCCTGTGTTCTAGTTTGTGCCCATTGCCCATTGTCCTATCACCACTGAAAGGAGACTGGCCCCATCCTCTTGATACTCTCTCTTTTAGATATTTATAAGCAAGATCCCTGAAGGTAATATATAAAGGTAAGTGCTGTTGAGGAAACTTTCAAATGTATTTATCAAAACTTAAAACATATACGTACTCAGTTGTGGCCTCTACTGAACATAGTCTGATAGAATGTTTATGAAAATTGGTACTATGATTGTTCATAATTATGATAAACCCTATTTTTAGAGCACTAACAACATTTTAAATACTTCATAGATTTATATAGGAAAAAGGTCCTCTGTCACAAACAATTTATGATTACAATGGAATTAGTGACAATAAGTTTATTTTATACCAACTGGATTGACTATTCTGAGATGTTGCTCAGAGAGTAAAGCATTTTTATTCAAACATGGGGTGTAAGCATCTGGCTAACTCTAAACCTTGCTTGAAGTTTGGAATGTCTTTGATCATTCTCCTGAATGGTAGCACTTTACTGAACCATAGAATCATTTAGGTGGAAAAAGACCTTTAAGATCATAAAGTCCAACCATTAGCCCAGCACAGCCTGGTCCAGTGCTAAACAATGTCCATCAACACCACATCTACACATCTTTTAAATACCTGCAGGGATGATGACTCCACTACTTCCCTGGGCAGCCTGTTCCAATGCTTGACAACCATTTCAGTGAAGTTTTTCCTAATATTCAATCTAAACCTCCACTGGTGCAACTGAAGGCCATTTCCTCTTGCCTTATTGGATGTGACTTGTGAGAAGAGACCAACACCCACCTTGCTACAACCTATTTTCTGGTAATTGTAGAGAGTGATAAGGTCTGTCCTGAGCCTGGTTTTCTCCAGGCTAAACAGCCCCAGTTCCCTCAGCTGCTTCTTGCTCAGACTTTTCTCTAGACCCTTCACCAGCTTGGTTGTCCTTCTTTGGAAACGCTCCAGCACCTCTATGTCTTTCTTGTAGTGGAGGGCCCAAAACTGAGCACAGTATTCAAGGTGTGGCCTCACCAGTGCTGAATACAGGGGAACAATAACTTCCCTAGTCCTGCTGGCCACACTATTTCTGATACAAGCCAGGACACTGTTGGCTTTCTTGGCCTATCTAAAGTAGTCCTTCAGCTTCAACTGTTATTTGTGTTGATACCTCATGGTCTTTGCAAAAGAAATTAAAGGAAGAATCTGAATTTGGAGAATATGATGGCTTAGGGACTGGATTTTTAAATGGAAATTAAAGTACTTTGACAGCTTTGTGGAGCTCTCTGAAATGTAGATTTTAAAGCAAGCTATTTACATTTTAAAATAAGTTTTATTTTAGAATGTTAAAATAAATCTCCCAAGAGCTTTGACTGCATATAGAAATTATATTTCAAATGCATACATATTTATGTGTATGAGTTGTATTTGAAAGGACAGAAGGCATTACAAATAGCATACACTTACTGCCAAAACCTAAGTCTGTTAGAGCAATCATTTGGTCCACCAGAAGTGCTCTACTGCAAACAGGGCTACTTTGTGTCCATGGAAAAGGAAGTGGCGCTATTGAAAAAAGCACCAACTACTGAACAGCCTCTTCTCTGTATACTTTTGCCTAAACAAGGAAATTACCTAACAAGAAGTACAGCAAAGAGGCTTCGGAGCAAAGGGACAAAGACTAGTCCAAACCTGACATAAAAAGGGACAGATGAAAGACAATTTCTAACATTATTTCTAGATGACCAGGTAGACTGACAGATGAGGTAATTCTTTGCAATTTTTAGTAGCTTACTTTAACTCTGGTAAGTTCAATATTGGATGAAAATAGTCAGCGTATTAGGTATTTGTTCACTGAGTTGACAATATATTGAGAATGACAATTTTTTTTATACGTTTTATAAAAAGTCCATTTTCTGCCCTGCCTTACTACAAAATGAAAAGAATATTTTACACTCAAGCAGGAAGATCAGACCTGACAATTGTATACAGATAGATGGGGCAGAAGTAGTCCCTAAGTGTGGTAGTCAGCGTTGTAGAACCACCTCAGGAATCTCCTTTAGGACATAAAGTGTCATTGTAATTAGCCTGTGAAACAGGATGGAAACAAGTTGTTATTCCAAGAGTAGTCTCTAGAGGAACATATGTCTGAAGATGTGACCTTGCTACTTGAACAAATCCTGGTTTCAGACATTCTTGAATGTGTGGTTGGCTGTATGTAGCTAAAACTGTTTCCAAGCTATAACTAATTAGAGGGACATCCCTTTGCTGAAAGAAAGTGGACTGAGAGGACACTAAGTGTTTAAATCCCTTCCCACGGTGGTCTCTGCATCCTTCTAACAGTTAACTGGTGCTAGAGAAGCACTTTTCAAACCTTACCTTTTCAGATATATTTATCATGCCAATGTTATAAATGGTGTATGTTTTGGAAAGATGTGAAAAAAGCCCTGTGATATAGCTGCTGTGTTATATAACACTGAGTTTCTAAAATACAGCAGTATGTTTTTTCTGTGGTGCAGCTAGCCAAGGATCTCGCTGCCAGGTTTCCATGATCTCCTAGGGTAAAATGGCAATCATTTAAGAGTTTGAGTCCTCGATACTGTAACTAATAAGGAGCCATAGAACACAGAGGGAGAGTAGATCCACAAAATTCACCTGTGGAGGAAAATGGGGAAGCTTCTGTACACTCCAACTTATAGAGTAGAACTACTAAACTGGCTCTTTGTTTGGTCTTGACACAGTGCCTACTAGCATAGCAGTACAGCCTTAAGGAATGTTTTTGCTATCACATGCATAAAAGCATTCAACCAAAAATATAATGAATGCCTGCAATTTATACATAATTCACACATTTGTATATGTATGAGGGTATATCCTATTTTTGTGACCAATTCACAGGCATGAATGTATACATGTGTGCAAGTGTATGTGCAGTTTTGATTTTCTGTTTATGAAAAAGGCACTGTGGGAGAATTTTATTAACAGATACTAAAATGTGGACCTCTCAGATGCTTCGTACAAGTGTTTCACTTCATTTATGCTTAATGAGACATTCAGAATATAGGCATCTGACATAGCTCTTCACCACAAATACACATTGATATATTGAATTTTCAAGGACAATATTCCTTTTCTTATTTGAAAATTTCATTCTGCCTACTCATTTGGTTCAGTTCAGTGTCACACGACTGTGTGATAATTATCAGGACCTCTGAGCCCTAGATCTTCTTTCTTCTAACATCCGTGAAACACTTGCTTGTTCCTTTTTTTTTCCCTAACTGAAAATTTTAGTTGTTGAGTTGTAGAAGCAGAAGGAGAAATGGTAGCACCGTGATCAAGAGTTTCTGAATAATTTTCTCTGTGATTCAGAAGAATGGTATGAGGAATATTCAAGAGCCAGTACCAGCAGAGACCTCTGTTGGAAGTTAAGATAAAGAAAATGTCAGGAAAAAGACATTGTGCTATTGTGTCTTTTAATTGTATGTGAATTTCCACATTTGTCCTTGTGACTTGTACTCATTACTTTTATAATCAGGAGTAAAATCTTGAGCTGGCATCAAAAACTAATTGAGATGTACATGAACAGTTTGGGTACAGTGAAGCTACACAGAGAACAAACATTTTCATCTATGAGCCACTGCAACAGATGAGCTGCTTTGAACAGTGCAGATCAGAAATCCTAAGACAAGGGAGTGAGAGCTACTAATAAAACAATCATTTAGCCATCAGGCAGTCCCACAAAGAAGAGAGCATCACACTTTGCAATATAGCTGAATGGAAGAACACATCTGACCATACCAGTTGATGGGCAACCCCTTCTTCTTACCAATTTTCCATTGCTATCCATATAACTAGTTAACTGATTTAAAATGCAAATTTTAGTATGTTTATAATTTCCATTACAAAATATGGAATTCCCTCTATCATTACGTTCTTGTAATAGTTTTTTTAGAAATTGTAACATTCTGGCTTAAGAAGGTTTGTCTTTTCTTAAACTTAACAGCAAATGCTCCATCATTGACAACAATGGCAAGGGGGCATGCAGAAGAACATGGGTGCCAAAGAAAGAAATGCTAGCAAATAAAATGAAAACAAAACCACTGCCTTTTACAGCTGAAAAAGTGGATACGCTTTTGGGTCCTTCTAGCCTGACAGGGAAGCAACAAGTCCCCTTGTAGACATGGCCCAGTCAAACAGAGGAGACACAAAACTGAAAATCTGTCCCTTGTGGCTTCAAAGGAATCTAAGGAATGTTCAGTAACAGCACAGTATTTAATCCTTGTTTGCCTTATAAATTCCAGTTCTGTTAATTGCATTTAGCCTACTTAAATTACATACATGTTTTCAAGTGGAGAAAATTATTCTTTACCTCTCTTAATTTAGTTAAAGAATTTATCTGTTGTGGAAAGCCTATTAGGGTGGGGTTTTGCACCAAAAGTGGCAGTATTTCAGGTGAAAGTGGATTGCTTCACTTCAAAATACTTTTGAATCTTTGTGGATTACAGCTCAACATAGACACAGTAATAATAGAAAAACAGATCAATTTAAAACTAACGCTGACTGCATTTTGAGTGCTCAAAACAAGCACAGATTCAGTTGCCTTTTTATTATCTAGCAATTTCTGAGGAACTTATTACATACTTGATTCCAATATTCATTTGTTTTTTTCATTAAATTCATTGTTGTTATTGCCTCTGGATCATATACCTCAGAATTCTGTTGTGGTTTTATTTCCTTCCTCTGGCCATTCATTTTCAGAGTCACATTTCCAGCTATTATTTCCATGATTGCCACACCTCAGGTATCTATATTAAACTTCTCAGTACAACTTTGACAGAATGACATTTTTAAATTGATGTGTGTAATCTGGAAAATGTATACACTGACGAAGTCTATTAGTTGCACAGACAAAAGCCTTATTTGAATTCCAAGGTGGGCTTATTCTGCTAGGGGTGAGCAGATGCTTTGGAGGGAATCCAGGACCACCCAAAGTGATTGTCTCCTACCCTTCTATGCTAACACCAGGTATTTGGAAGTGGACATCAACACACCCAGAAACCTCTTTATGTAGTAGCATACTGAGAGCTCCATTGATTACTGTCAGGATAGAGGCTTTAGACTCACAG
>JAVSBS010009528.1:32163-90446 GCA_033124195.1 Coracias cyanogaster
AATGTAAACTGTGGTCTGTGCGCTGGTACTATAGGAACGGAGAAAAACATGTTCGCGATATCAACCGTGGCATACTGCTTGGCTGCCTTCGACTCCAGTTCGTATTGGAGCTCTAGGATGTCCAGTACTGCAGCACTCAACGCTAGCGTCACTTCATTCAGGCCACGGTAGTGCACTGTCAGTCTCCATTCACCATTAGATTTTCTGACTGGCCATATGGGGCTGTTGAAGGGTGAACAAGTCTTGCTAATCACCTTCTGGTTCTCTAGCTGGCAGACCAGCTCCTGGATGGGAATCAGAGAGTCTCAGTTGGTGTGGTTCTGCCGCCCATGCACCATCTTGGTGGCAATTGGCACCTGCTGGTCTTCAACCCTCAACAACCCCAGCACCAAAGGGTCCTCTGAGAAACTGGGTAAGGTGGACAATTGTTCAGTTTCCTCCAGGGCAGCTATACCAAAGGCCCATTGGTACCCTTCGGGTCCTTGAAGTACCCTCTCTTGAGATAGTCTATGCTCAGAATGCACAGAGCATCTGGGCCAGTCACAACGGGGTGTTTATGCCAGTTCTTCCCAGTTAGACTTACTTCAGCTTCCAACAGAGTCAGCTGTTGGCATCCCTCTGTCACCCTGGAGATACAAATGGGTTCACCCCCTCTATATCTCAATGGCATAAGGGTGCACTGTGTGCCTGTATCTACTAGACCCTTATATTCCTGTGGGTCTGACAGGCCAGGCCATTGGATCCACATAGTCCCTCTTCTCCACCTGGCTGGAGTCAGGGCTCCTCTAATCCTAATCAGAATCACGGTGTAATTTCTACCATGGATGTCTGTGTAGGTCTTTCACTGACCCAGTTATAAGGTGACTTGTATTTGCACTTGAACGGAATCATCACTTGCTGTTTCTCACTAATATTGCCTGTTATCCACTTTTTAATGTGTTGTATTTTTTCTATAGGCAGCTAATCTGATTTTATGCCTAACCATGTCATGATTGGTAGGCTTTATTCATGCAGTAGGGAAAGCTCTCTTGACCTTACTTTCCATTATCATCTGAACTTTATCTCTAAGGAATGCATTGAACACAAGAGTCTTACTGTTTAGAAACAAGTGTGTTGGAAAAATGTAGGCTAGTTTAAGCTTGTGTTGGAATGAGTCAATCTTATCTTTAATTCAAACCATTTTAGGCTTATTGTCACCTATAATGCTCTCAAACATTGCCAAAATCCCATTCAATAGAAGTGCAAGATGATTAACAGCGAGAGCTTTGTGAAACAAGGACTTTGTACACTTCCCTATCAGCCATAACATTTCTCCCAACAAGTCCGAATTTATTTACATGCTTTATTTAAGGACTCAGTCACCAACATCTTAAATGTGTTTGATTTGTGTTGATCCTGCCAGGGAATGGACAGAGTGTCATCACAATGTGTCATCCAGGCCTAGAGCTGTATTTTTCTATTAAGATGTGGTTGGGCTGGTAGAAGTCCATACAGTGGATGTTGTGCCCTTGGTAGGTTGCCTATTAGTTGGCTTTGTAATAAAGTCAGAACATAATTATGAAAACATTTACAGATACAATGGGAAAGTTACTTAGGAGAGTTTTTATAGCAATTTGTTACCAATTATTCATCATTATAATTTTTCATGAATAACATATTAAACTCGATTCTGAAATCCTCTTATGTCATAAGTCAGTTTATGTTTGGTGGAATTACTTCTGATTTGCACTAAGAAAGACCAGGATCAGACCCAGAATCACATTACTCTTCCCCACTCAGACATTGTAAAACTTCCCTTTAGTAAAGAAGCAAGTCTTTACATGTCAGAAACGTAAATGGAATTGATATGATACAGACAGTTTCAAAGTTCACAAGATAGGGCTGGTACCATCTCTTTTGCCCAAACGCAAATAAAACTGACCTTTTCCTGAATTGTATCATTTGTTCAGCTGTTCTCCTTGGCCAGAGTGGTCTGAGTGGCCTATTGAAAGAATTTACAAGACCTCTTGTGCTGCATGTGCTTCAAGCCAGAAGGTAATACTTTTGTGGTATTCCTGAACTAAACTTGCAAAGTAGCTCAGTCAAGTTTAAAATAATCATCAGTTGCCTGTATGAATTAAAATAGTTCGGCCAAATTTGCCGCTGAGTTACAATGAGCTAAGGCAACCTGAGGCAGCTTGCTGATAAAGCATGCACAAATATAAGTAAAGGAAGAATTTGGTTTATGTTCAATAACAGTACTACATGAACTAGTGAAGCAAAGTGGAAACGAAATATAACCTTACTCAAAACCACATTTCTTCCAAACAAAATTGCTTACAACCTGTTCCCTTGAATGACTCAAGAGAAAGCTAGCAGTCCATCCTTTCAAAATTCTGGTTTTCTAGATCCAGCCTAGACCTGACTCAGTGGACTGAGCCAGGTAGTAGATGGGACGCGTGCACTGCAGGACACAGTGCATGGGAGGTCAGCTTTAGGCCTCCATTCCTCTACGAAAACCTGACATTTATATAAATGTACATCCACTGTTTAATGCACTAGAATATAAAATGGTCCCCAGAGTCAGGCAGAAACCCAGCTGTCATTACCACTTCCCATGCAGTCAGGCAGAGTAAAGGGTTTTGTATAACACAGTGAATGATCTGGCAGGGGTTGCAGATATGACTCCAACTGTAATGCATCTTGGTCTGTTGAGTTGAGCCAGAGTGAACCTCATCTCTCTCAGCCTTCAGTAGCATTTCAGTAAATGGTATTTTTCAGTAGTTACTGAGACTTTGCCAACTATTCTGATGCAGATTGACTCACACCCCATGTAAAAGGCATGTTGGTTGAACTCAGTCTGGATTTCTATGGCATGGAACAGTTCCACTCATTGCTGGATCTGACTGTAACCATTTGTCTGGCCATACACAGGAATGTGAAACCCTCTCAATACAAACAACTAAGAGTTACATTTTAGGGCTTGCAACTGTAAAGTAGGAGGCTTGCTTGGGACCAGAATTAAAGGATGGAGAAAGTCTGGTTTGGACTAGAAGAAAGGAAGAAAATAGAGTTGTTTCATTTTTAAAAAAAATTGCAACTCTTTGGAACCTCTGAGTTTTCCATTTCAAGGACATCTATTATGTATAATAAACCTAATTATACAAATGGAACCCTGTGGCTTGATTGATTTTGATTAAATAACAATAAATGGCAAGCATGCAACATTGTAAAGTTTTATTAATCATATCTGTCACATCCAAAGCATACGGTAGGGTGAAAGTTTGAGCAGTCTCTGGTTTTGAGCAAAGGCCATATCTGTCTGTGTGTTAGCTAGCACATACCAATAAGGCTGGTTATAGCATTTCAGTACAGCTGATAAAGAGAAGGCCTATCTATGTTCATAATGAAGTGATGCTTCTCCTAAATTCCAAGGTTTACCTGCAACCAGCTAAAACTTCAAGTATCTGAACAAAGTAAATCTGCTTTTTTATCCAAGTGTTACACTATACTTACACCATCCACTCAGTATGGTAAAGGTTTTTTTTCCTCTTTCCCTTCTGTTGATATATAATTACTTTTCTATATTAAGATCAGCTGAACAAAACATATTCTTGATTTTGCAAGTACTGGGAAATCCCAGGCATTCCTCAGTTTTGGTTGGAAGTGGTCAGAAAATGGTTGGTGTTGCCAGGGAATAAATGTTTGATGTGTTAAATCTGATCTCTGATAATCTAAAGAAGGATTAACTTACCTTTTTCTAAATGTATAATATGACAGTCTTTCTTTTATTTTAGGGAGGCATTTGTAGACCAGTTAGTATTAAGCAGAAATAATTTTTTTCTGAAGTAGTTTTCAAAAGCTTCCATAGTAGCAATGTTTCAGATATATCTGAAATCTAAATATTGCAGGATATTTTTGTCACAGGAATAAGCAGAACATGTAGAAAAAGTAACATTCAAATTTATGAATTCATTTTAGCATTTTTTAAAAAACAGCATTTATTCAATCAGATTTTGAAATTTCTGGGATCACTCTTCATTCTGCATCCTACTCTTGAAAGTCATCTGCCACTGGCACTTCATATAAATGTGGGAACTTTGGATGGTTAGACATGAAGTTTCTGCCACTTTTTCTGCAGAATTGCTGTAGCCTGTCACAAGAAGAGAGCTACAATTTTTTCCTGTTGAAGACTTTAATTTTTTTTTGTGGCTTTCTACAGCTGAATGTTATAGTCACTTAAGTCTTAAAGGTTATGGTTAAGGCTTTGTTTTTGTACACACATATTTATAGAATAAGTAGGGCAACATGCCACATCAGAAGAACAAATGCTATGCTTTTCACATTGCTGACACAAATGCCACAATATGTCGTAACACCTGGTTTTGAAAACAAATCTCCTGATGAACATAAGAGCAACTTGAAGTGGTATCTAGCACAGAAGCTGCATGATCTTTGGACTTTTTGCAGTATGTGACAATTATAGAATACATTGCCAAAGAAGCTCCATTATGGAATAAGCCTCCAAATTATCTGTCATGTTTCTGACCTTCAAGGCTAATTCTGAAAATGCTTCAGTTAAACAGTCCCATGTAGGACAGTAAAAATACTTGGAGTTCAGCTAGCACTATATATCTGCAGAGTGCCACGTAAACCTATTAAGCTTTAATGTATTGCATATAGAGATGATATGAGCTAATAGATTGCACTATAGTCTTATCTGAATAATCCATGTCGCTGAGGAAAAAGCAAATGAGGCCTATTAAGTAATCTTAATATTAATATGGTTGGCTACAGCTCTGTCTGACACAGCTGGGAAGTGTTCGCTAAGAGTTATTAGTGTTGGCAAAGGCTGAGTATTCCTTTAGCGATAAATTGAGAAGGAGTTCTTGTTTTCCAGTTCTTTGTTAAGTCTGTTAGGCTGTACTGCCTCTAAATGATTGATCATAGAAGTGAAATATTGTGAAGGCATTCAAGTAAGAATAGAAATACAATACTTGCTTTCTGTTTCTCAGGAGGAACAAGAAATGATGCAATGTGCAGGCACCCCACACAGGCACTTAACTGCCGTCATGGTGGGTATCATATCAGACTCATCTAATTAGGACACATTAATAAAACAAAATAGTTCATCTCATCCTAAATCAGCAGCACAATTCTCAAAGTTCATTCTGTGGTGACAGCCATACAGCAAATAAGATGTAATGCAGCTTATATTCTGTGTCTTGCTTGCATCCTGAAACTGCTGAAAAACTGGGGAGAGAACCTGTGGGTCTAATGGCATCTTTATCATGTTTCTTAACTGGTGGAGGAAAAGCAGTGTAAAGTCAAACTGCTCTCATTCTGTTAGCTAATCCCTTCTCTTCACAGGTCCATACCTGGGAGAAAGGCAATGAGTCATTTTGAGTTTCTTCAGGCAAAAGGTTAGAACTGGACACTACTTGCTGCTCAAAAATAAAAAGGAAAAATACAAGAGAAAAAAAGATTTATTATGTTTTGAATCTGCTACTGAGTGTATTATTGCTGTGTTGTTTTTTCTTTCCAATCAAAGTCCAACAGATTTTTATTTTTGTGTGGCTTACCACAAAGAGTAATACTTTATTTTCTTTACTGAGCAGGAACACAAAAGTGATTCAATTTTAGAAACTTTTTGGTTAAAAATAGATATGTCCCAACCCTTTCTCTCTTTACGGTATGTGAAGTCTGGTCAAAGTACAATATTTTTGCCTACTGTTAGTTAGATTAAATTTCCCAGGGCAGACAGAGTGTTGGAAAAATGAGTGTCCTCCTGCTGCTTCATAAACAATATCACACCTAGCTGGGAAAGACAGTGCTTCACAGGAATCTTGCTTTTAATGCTGTGTCCTTATTTCCCCTGTTTTCTTCCTTTCAGTACTATTACTGAAAAGTTTTATGGGCTTTTTGAGTGACTATGTTATAATGCACTTATGGTCACAGCGTGTATGCATAAGAATATGGTTAAACAAAACATCAGGAGGAGGGAGGAAGAATGGAAGGTTATCCTTGGGAAAAAATCAAGCAGCTATCCCTAAAATAAACATTACCTGCATTTAGAAAGAAAACATTGTAAGTTTTCTGTCTCTAACCCCTCTCTTTCAAAATACTAACTAAAACTGCAGTTTCTGATTTTTAGACCAGTTCCGTGATGGTTTGCCCTAGGTCGGAAAGCAGTTTGAAAAGATGAATTGGGATTGATTCCATCTTTTGGGTTGGGGCCAAAAGGATTTGTATGACCCCAAAGGTATCTTATGGGGAAATGTAGCCTGTCACCCAAAGAGGACATTTCTTTGTGCACAGTGGCACTGAAGATGTGGTAGGAAAGTATTTTCACATCTCTCCCATGTTGATCTGTTCCTGAATGACAACATCCAGCCCAGTACACTATGAATTGCCAACAGCACTATATTAACAGCTGGCATTCCCACAACAATCCATGGACTTAAAAATATTTTTCTTGGGATTTTCTGAGTAATAGCTACCATATTGAGTGCTTAGTGTAGTCATACTATCACATACATAAATATGTGATAAAATTAAGGACTGTGGTTGATTCCTGAAACAACTGCTTTATGAATTTACTGACATGAGTTATTAATGCCCTTGCCATATCTAATTGATGAACAGATGGTAAAACTAGGGGGACTGTTTTAATACAATTTTCCAGTGAAAAGATAAACAAAAGTACTACCCTGAGTAATCCTTATTTGAGTTGCAGCATTTATTTTAGAAACCCGCAAACAAACATTTGTAGTGATACTAAATCTGCTGGAACTTCAGGTAATCCACTCGATATTTATCCTCATTGCAGTCCCTAAGAAGCAAATCTTATTTCTAATCTAAATCTAAATTTTCTAGCTCTGTTTCAAGTAAATGGGTAGCTTTTGCATCTTTATTGGACATACTTATACCCTAAAGGACCTCCAATCACACTTTAACTCAACTACAAATAATCACACTCTTATGTCCAAGTACCAAGGATATCACAGTATTGCTCTGAGTCTCTCTCTGGTTTTCTCTGGCATTTCATATTTTTTTTCCTATCCTTTAATTTTCTTTTTATTTAGTAATTTTTAACTTAGCAATTTATCTAGATTTATGCGTATATATACTCCAGAAATCCATACGGTCTTCTTTTAGGCATTTGAAATTTTTAAACAGACAAATGTAAGACTGAACACTCTGCGGCCCCACTCAAACAGCCAATATAACAAACTGTACTTAATCCAGGAACAGAAGACATGTATGATCATTATGTCACACTGTCAGAGCTTCCCTATCCCAGCAGGGCTAAGGAAATAATCCAGGACTTGCAAGGCAGTAAGGCACTATGCAGTCATTCTCAGCTCTTCCTTCTCCACTTCAGACACCTTCCATAGTAAGGCCCAAAGATTGTAACCAAAGAGCTCACCTGCTTATGCTGGTTAAAACATGCATATGGAGGAAGGAGAAATAGGCTCAAGGGGCTGATTCAGTTCATACAAAGAGAGGATGAAGTGTGCATTTCTAAATTCCAGATGAACAGGCTAAACACTGATGGTGATGGGTGAGGGTAACGCCACAGTACATAACAGCTGAGCAGGTTTTTACTACCTCAGACTGGAATCAGGCATGTGTGTTTTTAGAAGGTTAATGATGTGTGATTTGCTCATTATGTATCAGATGACATTTTGAGGGTATTAATAAACCAATTCAAGGACATCAATTAGACTGATAATGCATTCCTAGTGCTGGCATTTTTTTTTAACCGTTGTACCTATCTGATAATTACTTGCATGCAGACTATAAAATATAAAACACCTTATGTCTGGTCTGTAAAACTCTGGTCCCTAATGATGAACATCACAAGAAGGAATGCACAGTTTCATATAAACTTTACTTATTTTGGTTGTATGCTGATGGGACCCGACAGAAAAGCATAAGCAATTGTGCTGATCATGACACCTATTTCAACAGATTGCTAGAAGCAAAATGCTTAATTTAAAGCATTTTGAACAGATTCAGAGCTTGACTTCACTAGATCTGCTCTGATGAAAATTCATTACTTACTAGTAGGACCACTTTACAGCATGGGAGCTGATTTGTGAAATTCAAGTGATGCCAGTCCCACCAGGCCCTATCAGAATTCTTGTTTTCCCAGGAAGGACAGAACTTCTGTCATTTTCTGAGATGGAGTATGTTACGTAGCTCAATTTCTTATTATTCAAACCATCCTGGGATTTGTTCTACTAAGCCTAATGTGGCATGTGGTTGGGACACAGCCCAAAGCTTCTGCTAGTTTTTCTCTTAACCATGCCTGTTCTAATCCTCAGTGCTTTCCACCATGCGAGTGAAAGCACATCTTCTTCATGGCTTAGAAAGACTCAGACTGGCTTATTTCTCAGTTATTACAGCTGGGCAGCATGTCCTTGACTGCAACAGGATCTTCTGAACCCATGGGAGGAGTGAGATGCAAGTTCCTTCTTGACTTATTGACAATGTGCCAAAATGGATTCATTTTAATATACATTCTGCAGGTTACTCCTACCTCTGAAAACTACATTCAACTGAACAGAGCCTTTTCGCTAGAATGCTGTGACAGACATTGTTGTTTAGTGCAGTTGCAGGAGAGCACAGCTGTTCTGTGTTTGACTGAAAACTTTTTCCAGAAAGTCACAGAAAGTTTTGTGCTGAGCTGAATTCCAGTCTTAATAAACAAGTTAAATAAAACCTCCTAGAAGCTACTTCCTATCTTGATGCACTCTCATTTGTCTCCAAGTATTTCCTTCGTCATGCTCTTCTTAATACAAAACAATAACAAGATTATATTCTTGTTTATTGGGGCTGCCTGTTCTTGGAATGGTTCAGCAGTCGTTGAAAGCATGATCTTTGAGGTAGAGGCATCTGAAAAAAATGTTTTTTGTGTAGTTATTGCTTATTGAGAGGTTTGACATATGAAAAATTTATTGCTAGGAAACATTGCTGTGGGTCAGCTGTCCTACTTGTTTGCACAGTCTTATTCCACAGTAAACGTGAAAGACTTTACCCTTTGCTTCAGTGTCACAGGGGGAAACACTGTGGAGAGTGTTACCATGCTTTATCTGCTTCAGGATAACTTGTTTGTGTTCCAAAGCACTGAGATAACAAGTCTTCCAAAATTCTGGCCAACAACATTTTATTTTTGAACAATGCAGAAGAATAATTGCACAACAAAGTTTCTGGCTTTTGGACTTCATTGATTTATGTAAGTGTACTTAGAATTTTTCCTTCTTTCAGAAACCAAGTTGCCTTTAAGCATCTGCACGAGAGCTGATAGCCTCAACAACCCTTGCTTACTTGAATGAGCTATTTCCTTGAAAAAGAAACACTTGTTTTCTAGACTTGATACAAATTGGGATGTCTACCCGGTAGGAAATCTCAGCATTTCATTGCTTGCTCTCAATCCCTATCAGATCAAGTAACTGAGATATGTATTTTCTTTTTGCTTATGATAAACCATTCCAAAATGGATACATAGAAATAACCACATCTTGTCATGTTTTTCGTTTTCAAATTAAAATTACATATTTGAGTTTTGAAGAATGAAAATATTTTGATTTGGTTTGTTGAAGTGACCAGAAATATTTCTTTTCATTTTCACACTGAACTGTGTTTTTCTGGAGTTGTAAATTATCTCCTGGGTATATAAATTACCTTTTGAGAGTGGGAGCATTCCTACTCTGGACTCTGAGGTGTTTTTTTCTTAGAAGCATTGTCTCACAAAGCATAAATCCACTCAGTTGAATGACTGCACTGTATTATGTGAGGACTTGGTCAGAGATATGTTTCGTTTGTATGAATTAGGTATATAAGGCTGAATTCTCAGGAAAAAAATGTGTCTGAAATCGTGCCTTAGATTTTTAAGCTTCTCTTCTTATTTTGATCTTTTTTGTTTGGAAATAGTTCTGAATTCACAGACAAGAAAAAACTAAGAAAACTAATTGGTAAATATAACTGTTTGGCTGCTGTTGTTAATAAATACTTGAGTTAAAGCTCTCACCGACTCTGGTATTCTGTAGTAATATATCATGACGGTTGTTTCAACATTCACTGCTCACATGCCATTGTCTACCATGACCTGTCCAGATATCCTCTTCCCTCATACTTCAGTATAACTGCTTTCAGTGCTGTTGCTTGCTAATGTGGGGGTATGATGAAGAAATAGCACAGAGTCTTACCCCGTATCTTGCAACTCATTTTTGCCAGCCCATAGCCTTCTGTCTGGATTGTCCATAGCCCTGTGCCTAGGTATGACAATATCCAGTACTTAATTTACTGCTACACTGGTTTTCTTCCCGCAATCGTGATGGTGGCATATGATGTGACACTCAAACTTAGTAAAATACTGCCTGTTGCCTAGACTTACAGTCACAGTATTTATGTGCAACACTGCAGTAACCATTAGATTTATTGGATTCTGCCATGCACATTTGTAATATGGAAACACACACGTGTATTTGGAATATAGAAACCACACAGATGCAGAACATTTTACAACATGTATTTGAGGCAGTTTAGAATTACTGCTAAAATGTTCCAGCATGTGGAGAAAGACAGATTGTCTAATTTTGAACAACATTTATGAATAAAGTCATACAAAACTTGGTTACATGAACTGAAGAAAATCTTAGCTGTGGTCTCCCAAGGGCCAGTTACAATGGAAATGTGATTAAGTCTGACCAGCAGCTTCTATGTGACAGTGTATTAGAGAATTAAGCAACTAAAGTCACAGAATCACACAGAATGACAGAATGTTAGGGATTGGAAGGGACTTTGAAAGATCATCTAGTTCAATCCCCCCGCCAGAGCAGGATCACCTAGACCAGGTCACATAGGTCCATCATGTTAGAAATAGTTCTATGATAAAACTATGTTTTTTAAAGACTGTCAGCTGTGTAACATGTTGAAGAAGCATTACTATTTTACTGGAAATCAATCCAAAGGGATGACTTCTATGCAGAAACATACAGCTAGAGATGAGAGGATCCAATGGCTAAAACTTGTTTTACCATTACTTTGGTAACTAATATCACATTAGGTTATTTCCTATGCTTCTTTCCTCGGTTAAAAAGAACCCCTGAATATTTTTTTTTTGCCCATGTCAAATATTCTTATTAGTCAGTAAAACTGATCTCAACTATATACCGTTGAACAAAAGAACATAGCGATGAGTGGTTGGAGAAAGTGCCTGGTAAGCAAGCTTCAAAACACAAACAAAACATTATCCAAGTATTGAAGCCAAAGGAGAAATTAAACAAAAGTCAGAGCTCAATTCAGCTGTCACTAGAGGAAATGCTCTTTCAGATTGCTGGTTTAACAATCAGATGGAGAATTTAGCTGGGCTTTGTTTTTCTTATTAAATCAAGAGCCTAAAAATATCAGGCCACTTTCACAAATGGAGCTGGGCAGGCTATTTTTAAGGAAAATTTATTTAACAAAACCTTTGTACAGTGTGACTGACCCTTTAAGTCCAATGACCACAGTGCTGCCTTTGGCAGGATCTCAGAAAGGGAAGGAGAACTAAAGAGATGATAGAAAAACTTTGGAGCTCCCAGAAGTATGCTTTCAGAACGGGTGATTGGTAGAAGATAAAGAATTGAAAGGGCTATTTTAGAGCCTAGTCAGGGCAACATAAGAGCAAGAACAACAACAACAAAAAAAACTGTTGAAAAAATCAGTGCAGAGGACCTCTGAGATGGAGAAATGTGTTACAAAACAAGATATTGGAGAAAACTTGGTAAAAGTGTGATACGTATGTGAAATCTGAGGAACTGAAAAGATGATAGTCAATTTTTTCAGCGGGTGATGTATAAAATGGGAAACTGGAATAAAAGCACAAATGGATGGTAGGCCACAAAAGCCTAAATAGCTCTTCCCCAAGAAAGGCTTCACAGGTCTTCAGCTTGGCTTTGTGCGCTCATAACAGTGCATTGGCAGCAGGTGTTGTGCTCATTCAGGCCATCCACCTCATGCTTTTCCAGGTGATCTGTGCTTGGTAGCAAGCCTCCTGTCAGACGACTCCTTGAGAATATAGCAGATATGTGGACAAGGTTCCTCTTTGCAGACTGCCTTTTGTGGCTGCCTTTGAGATTGTATTGGCTGCCTGGCCAGAGAGCCAGCCTGCATATGCTGGTTGTGGCCCAAATCATAACCTCTGAGCAGGCCACCCGTATGTAGTCTTTGCGGCGTGTCTGCTGGAGGGGCAGTGGGCTCAGAGCTACTCAGAAGACTGCTTTCAAGGTGCAGGGCAGCTTCAGCTGGAAGTCCCAGCAGTTCCCGTTTCCATGCTTGGCATTCATGTGATGTCTATGCAGGGTAGTCTTTTTCTGTGAATTGTGTGATGTCAAAAATGTGTTTGAGTGGCCCAGGGATGGCTTGCTGATGCTTCATTGTGACTTCAAAGACTGCTATTTGTAACTCTGCCTGTTGAAACTGTATTCATACAGGTATTGTATCTGTGGGAATGACGTATTGACTGTATGCAGAAGATATTGAACATTTCTTGTGGATATATGTGAAAAACACCTCCTTTCTGTGAACTGTCCTCTGGACAAACCTTTTACTGTAGGGATGTTTGGGACTACTTGACTGTCTTATACTTAACATATGCCATGGCATTTCACACAGAAATTTTCACAGAAGAAAAGCAAAAGGTTTACATGTTCCATAAAGATATATAGAGAAAGAGATTTAAAAAATCCCCAAACTTTTCATAATGATTGTGGGTAGGATCTTTTCTTAAAACACACACAGTGACAGTTTATGTCCCATTTTATACTATACCTTGAGGACAGATAGGCTGATCTTTAAAAAAGAGACTGGGCTGCCTGTGAGAATTTGGAACATGGTTAATGCTTTCATCAAATTCTGAGATCCCATTTTATTGCAAAAAACACCCAGCACCAAAATAAAAGAAGAAAACAAATCCCCCCCCCCTCCCCCAACTCAAGAAGACTGTCAGTAGGAATGATGTGTATTTTGTTTCAGTAGGGTTTGTACGTCCTCAGAAAACTGTATTTCTTTAACCCAAAAGAGAGAGGGAGGGAAAAAGACAAGGTCATAATGAAGCTTAAAGGGAAAGGCTGCCCCAGAAAAAAAATATTGGATCTGAAGAATATTAGAGTTGTCATAATGCTGCAACATTCTTATTAAATTTGAATGTGATGATGTTTTAGACTATAGACAGATTAGTCTGCAAACTGTTGGGCCCTGCATTTGAAGTTCCTCTGGAAGGACAGAAGAGGTATCTGGTGGCTGTAGTGAATACACGTTCTTTAACCACTTCAGGTCAAAATGCAGAATCTGAGCTAACCATGTCGAAGAGTAGCCTAAGCAGCTCTATCTACACTCACAGAGAAGCAGAGAAGGAATGCTTACCAGTTCTGCTCTGCTGAGAGGGTGATAACCTCTATCAGCAGAATGGAACTGGCAGCTGGGAGCAGCTAGATTTGTTAGACATGGTCTGATATCCAGCTATGTCATACAGTGCTGTGCGCTGTTTTGCATCTGAAAATCTTTTTACATGCTTCAAATCTTTGAATTTGATCCTTTTTATAAAGAAATGCAGACTATGGCTTGTAATAGGTCCATACAGAGCCTTCCAATTGTGAAATCATGGTAGATTGCAAATCCTGTTTTGTTTGGGAACTTCTGTTCATAATGTAGCAATGTAATCTATAATCTGAGTTGTAAAGCTAGCTCATTTTTCAAATAAAAAACCACTATGGAAAGTCCCACAGAACAGGGAGGAAAACATTTGTAATTCTGAATTTGTAGATTTCTATCACATCATCAGAATTGCTGTCCTGTTCACAATCCTTCAGCATTTTCACCTTGGAAATACCTTGGGCCGGTATGCCAGTTACACAGCCAGGGTACTGCTGCCCCATGGCCAAACATCCCAAACCTCCTGCTGGCTTCTTCCCCTCCTCGCAGTGAGGGGCTGACTTTTTATCACAGCCTTCCCTACAGGGTAACCTCATATCACTCTTCAGTATCACTGCCCCATGACATTGCAGTCCTGGGAGCGATGCTAGACTAGTCACATTTCTGGAAATCCCTGTGCTTTGTTACCACCTTTGCCATCTTCCCATGTCTTTGCCTTCAGTCTGACAGGACAGTAACTGCCCTTGTAATCCAGTGCCAGCCTCAAGGACCTCAGAACTGCTTGCTTACTGGCCTCTTTACAGTATATAAATGCAAAACATACTGAACATGTATTTTCTGTGTAAGAACTTTATTTCAGATGACTGTCTGGCAAAGAAAATGTTTCTGGATTGGAAAAAACAGACTAGCTTGCAAATGCTGCCAAAAGCACTGAATCTTTTTTGAGGGCAGACACTTTGGATGCTTCAGCTGGCAGAAAATCACTGAGGGATATTTTTCAAAATATAAAGTACTGTCCTTTTGAAAATGCCCAGTTCTTTAGAAGAATGTAAAGTGGATTCACAGGATACTGGAACGCTGCCACCTGACACTGCTAGAGTAGAATAGTTCTTGCAGATCAAAATCGTAGTTTGTATTTTAATAGTACTAATAAAATGGACTGAAGGAAACTCTTGCACTTGAGTAGGAGTCTATTTTTAGGTAGCTCAGTAGCTGAAAATAGAATTTCCTATACATAGGAACCACATTTTGCCTTTGGTGTGGGTGTTCCTGTCTGGGCAGGCTTGGATGTGACTACTGGTGATGGATGAATTATCAGTTCTGCACTCATGGCAAGCCACACTTGTATCACTTTGGAAGCATAATGATGAGCTGCTGAAATGTCAAACCCAGGGTCTAAGACATAAACTCAGAAAAAATAGCCATCTATCCGTGTTAAGGCCACCTGCTCTGTAGGCCTTCTTTGAATTGTGTTTGGAATGCTGCCTTCTTGCTGACTGCTACCTGTTGGGACTTTTAGAAACATTTTTGAATGAATTATATAAGACTCTGCCCTTTCTCCCTGTTGTTCTGTATTTTTGTTCATATGCTTCCTTTATCATACACCTCTGTGAGAAAAGTTCAAATAGTCTGAGGGAGAGATGCAACATAGGCTGTGGATTTGTGGACCGGAACAGTAAGAGTCATGTTAAGTATTGTCTGCCTCGTTCTGTTGAGCTGACCTATAAATTATCGTTACACAACTTTGTAACATGAGCTATAAAAATAAGTATTGAGAAATGAATAGGTCAGAGAATGAGAGTGAGTTCATGCTGTTGTGATTTCAAAACCACAATAGTTTCCCCCTTTCCTTTTCTCCCCACAGAAGCAGAAATAAAATTACGTCATTTTACTTAGGTTTATCTGCCAGATTTTCCATAATTCATTTGTAGATTCAAGAGTTCAAGTAATTCAAGAGTGACTTATCCCTCTTTGCTTTTAACTGGTTCTATTTTTTCTTTTTTTAATGTATTAAAAAACAGCCATTCTCAGTATATTGGATTCTAGCTATTTTTCTTAATTATAACTTTTCTTTTGGTTTGTTTTTTTTGGTTGGTTTTTGTTTTTTTTTTTTTTTATATGCCTTTGAAGGAGCCTTCCAGATTGTAGCCTAACTGCATGGAAGGTACAGTATATGCATATTAACAGCAGTGCTGCTGTATTGGTTTCAACAGTTTTTCACATCTAGAAGGACTCGCTGCTCAGAAAGCAATTTTATTTTTGTAACTCAACCTGTTAGAAGTAAGAGGTGATAAACAATGAAAAAAAATCACTTGTACAGCTGTGGTGCATAAAAATCGCAAAACAAGAGAAGATTACTGATTTCGTAAGCGGAAGCCCGAAGAGTCTTAAGTGTTGAGATCCGTAAGAGTATGAAAGCTTCTTCTAGAAATCAAAATAGGTGAATTAAGCCCCTCTGGAACAGTCAGAACAGTAAAAATACATTGTGTGCAAGTCAGCACAGCCTTTGAAAATGAACAATGTGCCACATAACCATACTGCTTTATATTCAGATATAGAGAGGGTTTGCATAGGAGGCAAGACAATGCAGTAAGATAGGTCCATAAGCCGGCATCCAGATGGCGTGCTACAGCTTGGGTAGCACAGCTCGTGGAGCCACACAAGGGAGTACTACTTGGTCTACCTGGATGCGGCTGTGATTCTGTTTTTGAAGCCCTCTCATATGGCACTAGTTGAGAAATTGAAGTGCATACTTTAGGCAAAAGATAGGAGATTTAAGTCCTTATTCTGGAATATTTAAAACTTCAGGAGACAAGCTCAGGGGAGAGGAAGAAGTATCATTGCCTAGAAAAATGATTCTGTATCAGAAGGAATCTAGACTATTAAACCCACAGTTTTAAAGCATGGGATCTGCTGAAACGGCAGCTTCATCTCAATAGAAAATAATAATAATGTCATCTATTAATTCCAACATTTAAGTATACTTTTACATTATGTCCTGCTGTGTATCCATGATTTTTTGACAAAAACTGGTGACTACCTCGAAATATCAGTGCCAAAGAGAGATGTGCCATCACAGTACAGGGTAAACTGTCCAACTTGGACAGTGTAGTTATAACACATAATGATCTAGTCTTGAAATGCTTACTTCTGTTCTTGGGAACAATTTTCTTAAACCATACTCATGTCAGAGACATGGAAACTCAGTTACTCTGTTACCAGTGGGCGTCATACGAACTGAGCTACAGTTATATTTCCTCTGGTTTATTATTTATGTCCCCATGTTTCCTGCCTGCACAGTTCTGGGCTCAGATGGGACTGTCTGGGTTACATGTTTCGGGTCAGGCCTACTCCTATCAGTCATGGAGGTGTAGCTGAGATCCAGAATGGTATCACATTTCTTTCCCCAGTGGCCCTGTGTGCAGGGACGGCTTGCTCTTTCCATGCTCACATCAGCTGCAGCCAGCAGAGAGGCCATCTGAGAGATCAGGGCAGCTGGGGCTCAAGTGGGAACTCACTCTTGCGGTTGAAGTGACAATGTCCTCAGCTGTTTGAGCTTCCATGTGAGACACAGAGCGATCGCCTTCCCTGGGACTGAGCTGAGGGCAAGTAACTCAGTGATGCTTCTTAGGCACTTTTTATCCAATGGATAGTGAGAGATAGGCTCCTTCAGAATGTGGTTACGGGAATAACTGCCTGATGCTTTTGCTCTGACTCATTCTTAAAAGCAGCCTATCAATCTCCATAGACTGTTTTGGGAGCCTGGCAAAACACATATCCCCAGAAAATCTCTTTGCTGAATGACTATAAAGACGGGTTCCAAACTGGCACTCTGAATCTTACTGTGGCCAAGCATCTTTTAGCAACTGAGACATCTAAGCTGGATGCATCTTAAACCAGTCTCTGATAAAATCAGGAATGAAACCAAAGAATCCTAGTTCACGGATTTTTTTCCTGTAACTATTAGGAAACACATTGTACTTTTCTACCTCTAGGTATTTTCCATGATTTCAACTTCCTTCTGAAACTCAGACGTAAAGCTGCTTGCAGTATTTGACTTTTAGACACACAGAGAAAGTTCTGCTATAAATATAGAACCAAAGAAGGTTCAACAATTTATTTATTTTTCATAAAGTATAAATTTTAATGACCTACGAAAAGGGTTTGATGTATTTGTGTCTGTAAGCTCTTCATTTGCTGCAGCTCTCTGAGAATTTTCTTCTTTTTTTAAAAAAAGAAAATTAGATGTAGATTGTTATAAGTCATCTTAAATGTGCACATCTCTGAGTAGTAATATAATTAATTTTGGCCGATATGTGTATTTTTAAAATATTTAGCTCTAAGGAGCTCATTTATTATAACTGAAAATTTGGGTGCAGCGAAAGACTGTTTTCCATAAGTGATACTCAGACACCTTAAACCATATTAGAGGGAGCACAGGTGGAGCATGTACTGGAAGCTATGCTGGGAACCCTGTCTTCAGCTTGCCTTCTGGGGACTCCCAGTGCAAATGCAGGACACTTGAACGTTGATAACTCTTGCACGATATAGCATCCTCTGACCTCCCCTGTCGCTTCTTCTCCTTGTGTTCAGTCTTTTTAGGGTGACTAGTGTATGCAGTCACTTCCTGGTCTTCACTAAACTGAGGAACGGGGTTTGATCTGAAAGTATTAGCTCTCTAGAGAAGAAACACAGGAGCAGTTCTCCAAGATGCTTGTGTTTTTAATCTCCTTCCTTTTCCCAGGCCTTATTTTCATTTGATGAGGCACATGATTCCAGAGACCTTCTGCCTACCATTGTTTCATGGGAGAAGTTGTGAGCCTCCTGGCTTTATCTGTCACTGTCTGGGTGGTTCTTCAGCTTTTTCCAGGTAAGCACAGGGAGTCTTAACCTCAGTGATAAGCGAAATGAAGTGGTTTAGGCACCACAAGTAGTAGCTTGCAGGGCATTTTCTCCTTGTGGAATACCCCTCTCACCATTTCTGGCAGATAATGCTCAAGTTTTCTCTACCTATTGAGGATTCCTGTTCCTGGCAGTGTTTATGCACACCCTTGATATTTCTGGATATTTGTTTAACAACCACCTTCCATTATAATGCTGTTACTCAACATGGAATGGAATGCTTTGGGGTTTTATGGGTATAAGTCTTACAAATATTACTAGTAATGGGCTACGATAAGGTCAAGATGAGACAGGAGGGTCCTGCTAATGTAATCCTTTTGTCCTGGTGTTGCTGCTCCAATCAGAGAAAAGGATTAAAAATGCACCTGTTGGGCAGATGCTTTTGCATGCTGATACATTTAATAATGAAGCAGTTTGTTCCTCTTCCATTCCTTATGGTATGTATATTACAAGCTTGTTTCTCATTTAATCTCTCTACTTAACTTGTGGTTTCCTGCTTAGTTTTTAGAATTGTTTTCTATTTTCTCATGAATTCCAAAGGGCAACTTATTTGTGAGTTGGTGTGTGTCTGGCTAACAGGAGGCACTGAAGGAAGGCTTGATCTGTACAAAGTCTCACGACATACTCTTATCCTTCAATGTCTGAGACTCTTGCTCCAGGATAAAATAGCAATGGTGTTCAAAAAGAGAAGACCAGTGTATTACATGCTATGGCAAAGCACAATGGGTGATACATATAATCTTAAAAAAAACTCAAAAGTTTTAGCATTGTATTTTGGAAAATAGGGTTGAATCCTTGGCATATTTTCCAATGACATGGTGCAATTCCTACCTGGGGAGATAGGACATTTGAAAAAGCAATCCTTGAACAATTAGGAAAAAAAGGTCAACTATCTGAAAAAAATCCTAGATAGGATCTAGTCTAGGAATTAATTCCTGGGGACTATGAATAAATTTGTTAAGTATGAAACAACATTTTGGGAAAGGAAGAATGTACTTACTTCAAATACCACACTTACAACATCTGTCCTCACTTAAACTTTTGCTTGCATATATCATTTATCTACCATGACTTTGGATGTAATAGAAGAATGTATGTTGAGAGTTTTAGTCCCAGTGACACCAAACGTTTTCTGTGGTCTAGATTCAACCTCCAGTGAAGCTGATGTTACTTAAATAAGATCTCTAGTTGCATGTAGTAAACAAAGCTTGTGATAATTCACTGATGGTAACAGAAGTGAATTATTGAGGTGTTTAACAGGGAGACCCCACCTTAGACACAAGATCTGACCTGGATATGAGGATGTAAAATCATTTCTGTAAAGTTAGCTTGCAATTTCTGACATCACGCTGAAACACCACTGGAAGAGGACAGTGTTCCTGTCTAAGTGGGACAGATAGTCCCCTTCTCTCATAAGTTTTCCACCCGTATCCTTACTGATAAAGCATACCTATTCCAAAGTCTACCTTTGACCTTGCATTGATCTTTACTCCTCATTCTTTCAGTGGGAGAACCCTGAACTGTCACTGTCCTCAAAACCAGTTTATAACATCTAAGCATTCCTACATAGTCCTGAAAAACTTAATACGAAAAGCGCTAAGTGATCCATAATACGTTTTAGCAAACAATTCAGTTACTGACTAGAAAGAAGAAAAGCTAGCCCAAAACCTCAGAGGAAGAAATAAAGGTATTATTGAAACCCACTCTTATTAGTTGTCTCTTGGACCTGTTTGCACTAGAATAGTGTGAGTTTGTCACTAGTCCATTAGTATTCTCTTTTATTTTATCCCGTGAGTGAAGTCAGCTGCTTCTGTCTACCTTCACTACTAAGGAGCTTTTGATTATACATTCCTGCATATCAAGACAGAGAGGTTACATTTCTTGCTCATACAACACTTGTTTCGTTATGGTGATAACCCGTTCTCAAGGCAAAGAGACCACTCATTTCCATACCTTCCTGTGATTATTCTAGTGACGTGTTTGCAGAAAGCCAGCCAAAATCAAGCCCTCTAAAACCATCCTAATACAGATCAAGAACAGTGCTAAGTTACCGTATGTTCATCAATATGGTAAATGAGTATGTTAGAATGAGCACCTCTGCATTTTTTATTAGTATCTGTATTATTTTTCTTGCAGTCTATGAAGGCAATTAGGAAGTGAAGAATTGTTAGTACTGAACTGAAGAGTTCATGCATTTTAATAAGTCATTTGCAGACTCCAATCATTTAGTTAATTTATTTTCATAAATTGAGTGTGAAACATATATTAGATTTGGAAAATGGCTATTCTCTTGAAAATGTTAAGGTACTCTTAGGAGTGTTTGTTGGTACACATTGTCTCTGTATATGGTGCATTCAAGGAGGCTGGAGCAGTATATAAGAACAACTCTTGAAAAACAGGGGCCGCAAAGTACACAGGACCTTTAGAGAGAGCATGAGAATCTGAATTATTCTGGCATTTTGAATAGGTAAAACAACCTTTTAACTCTATTTCAGTGAAGTACTGAAACTAGTACTTGACTTAAAGTGTGTGAATGCTTTGTTGAAATAGGCAAGATCATGGATGAGGCAGAAATTAAGCAAATACTTAAGTGCTTTGTCAGACTGGTGCTTTGTTGAGTTAGGCTGCTCTGAAGGAACTGCAGAATGTGCAAAATGACAGCTCCTCCACTTCCAATCCTCTAAGCTTTCTGCCATAAATAGATAGGTTTAGATGCTGAAAACCATCTAAATAGCATAGCACTTTTGAAAACGCACCTGAAAGTTCCAGTGACAAAAATGTCATATTGGTGAGTAAAAAATTAAGCTTAGAAATCTTTACCTTACAGCCAAAAGAAACTGTTGACTACTTCAGAAGTAATAAATGCTGTGTTTAGCACTGGCTTCAGATGTGCTGGATCTTGATGTCATTTGTAAAAGCCAGGTCCTTTTATTTTGTATTTGTAATAATGTCTTTCATTCTCGACTTTTGTCACTAAATTTTAAGAAAAATATGTTCTTGGAAAGGGCATATAAGCTCAAATCATTATCTGGATAATTGATTGAGGCTCATTTATATTTAATAACATCCCATTCTTCCTGGAAGCATACTTCTATAACAAAGGGCACCTCTACTTCAGTTTAAATGCACCAATTTGGTACAACCTTCCTTAGTTGCATTTACAGCTTTTCCTACTAACATGGGTATTTTTGGACTCAAATTGCAAACACACGTGTGATCTCGTCTCTGTGTATTGATCTACCTTTTCCTTTATCACTCCTATTCCTTTTACCAACAAGACAAGGCAAGAAGCTCACAAATCACCTTCCATCTCTCTAATCATTGGATTCACCAGCTAAAATATGAGAGACACCTGGGGAGAAAAACAAGTCTTTCCTCACTTAATTAAGGATGTCCTTTCTGTAATTAATACAAATTATGACTTAAACAACTTTTAGAAAAGGAAGCAAAGACAATTTCTTGGCCATGAATACCAGAGCTCGACCAATGCATTTTAAGAGGTCAAATGACCTGACAACTTGCCTGAGCCCTCATCTGGTAAAACAATAAAAAGGCATAATAATTCCTGTATAGCTTTCCAATTTAACTGTGCTAAGGGATTTCTTAAAATCCCTTAAGGAAAGTAAAAATATAAAAAGGCAACAATGAAATTATTTTATTTGTGTCTTCCAAAATGAGCAACTGCAACGTGTTACCACATACTGTCCTCAATTATATTTCATTTTGGCATGGATAAGTTTCTGACTAATTGAAGGCTAATTAAAACTATTTTCCATCTTCCGCTTTTCCTTGTTACAGTTTCTTAGGGACGGGGACATTCTCTGCATCAATGTCATATTAGATAAGCAATTGATTAAAAAAAAAAAACAAGGCATCCCATTTAGTTTTCAAAATACCCTGCATAAAGATACCATTAGCATTTTTCAGACCTTTACAACAGGCCTGATCTGATGAAGTCAGTGCAAGTCTTTCCACTGACATCAATGGGCAGTGGATCAGGGCTCATTTATGTGCTTCTTCTAGCTGTGTTTTCTCCATTCTTTAATTCTGTAGTGTTTTCATGCTGAGATTTGTTAAAGTTGATAGAGACAATTCTTGCATTTTTTGTGTAATTCTACACAAGGAGCAAATTCTGTGTTTATATTCATCTTTTTTTCCAGTGAGTTTTACCAGTTGTTTAAAGATCCCATAGAAAGAACCAAGAGAAAGAACTGTGTTAATGCTGAGAGGACATAGGTGGGCAGGACAACTGTGTAAAAACAGTTTTGGCTAAAGACTACCAAAACCCAGAAACTTCTAATGCAAAAGCTCCCACAGGATTTCAAAGTTTCAGTTTCAACTTCTATGTGTAGAAGACTGCTGAGTGTCCTTACATATTTTTCAGGGTAACCCTTCCCCCCGCCCCTGCACTTTGGAATTAATATTAACCGCAACATGCACTGTTTTATTTTATTTTTTGCAAACTAAAGCAAAACAAAAATTTTAAAATATATGGGTTTCTCAAATATTTTTACTTCATAGAAAAACATGCTTATCTCAGTGTAAATTATTGTTTGCAGTTTTTAAAACAAAAAAGGCCTACAGCTGGCCAAAGCTAGTCATCTTAACAGTCTATTCTGGAGTGATTTTGGATTTAAGCAAGGAAGAGTCTCGAGACTGCCATTTTCTGAAGGGGAGGATGGTTGGTTTGTTCCTCTGGGGGAACTCATCTGCAGAACTCAAAAAGGGGAGACCAGGGAAAGGACGCAGCATGGGGAGCTAGAGCAAGACCCAGGGGAATTATGGCATCTGGAGTGTGTTAGCCTGCCTTCTGTCTCAAATTTGCAAAAATCTCCATAATCCAGTCATCAGAAGAGTCTCAAGAATGACAGAAGGAGGAACTGAGACAGACTTGCTGCTTCTCTTCTCACAACAGTAATAGGACAGCAGTGAGCGAAGGTCAGTATTGGTCATTCAATCTTCTTGTAAACAACAGCAACCTTTTTCACAGTGAAATGTTGCTGTGCATCACATTTGGGTTGTCTCTATAAAAAGAACAAAAATACCTTCCCCCATCAATTCCCCATCAGAATACAGTAATGAAATGCCCAGCTGCAAATGCAGCAAAATCCATTCCAGTTCTGCTCAGTTATTGTCTGTCTCATCTTTAGCAGATGGCTGGACGATGATGTCTGTAGTAATAAAAATATTAAAAACAAAACCTGCCAGCTGAATTGGAAAACTGACTAATTTCTATTTTTATAATGTGGTACAAGAAGCCATTATTTCTGAAGCCAGTAATGGCCATACCCAGCAACAGCCATGAGAGAGCATTTATTAGTGAGGTGAAGCACTACCGGGCTGCTCCATCCCTAGACTTCTGGGAAGAGAGGGCACCTCACAGCACATCCAGAGCAGGCAGGAAATATCTGGCCAAAGACAGCCCCATAATGTTTCCATATGTCATTTGAAAGAACAGCGTTAGCTGTAACTCACTGGTAGCAGCAAGAGACGCTCTTCCTCACTGAGGCAGAGTATCTGTGAGCCTTGCTTTGGCACTGCTTGCACAAAGCCACATAGATCACATAGCCAAGCGCTGCATGGCACCACCACCTTCACAGCGATTGGTGCTATGGCCATGCCTTTGAAAGTGCACAGCCTTAATTGCATTCCAGGTTCTCCCCTTGCTCCATGTTATTTTTTTTAGCTATGGGACATAAAACATGATGTTAAATGTAGGAGCAGTTTTTTATAGTTAAACTGTAAAGCAAAATTGCTCAGGTAAACTTTTTTTCTACTACAAGTTCTATGTCCCGGATTATAAAATACTAGGCATCAGCTGAGAGCTAACAGAAAGCGATGAGCTGTAAGGTGATGTTGTAAGAACACTCGCTAGAACATGGCCTTCTTTTTACACTGGGTAGATCTCTAAATGCCAGAATATCATATGGCACTAATTATTCACTCGTGAGTGATACCAGGAAGAAACTGTTCTTTCATTCCTGGAGAGTGAGATTCCATCACTCTGTCAAGGAGGTGCATTGCCTGGATTGTATTGGCAACTTCTGTGAATTTTTAACTGACTCAAAACATAGATTAAAGCTTTTGACAAGGACAGTTGATTTTTCAGAGCTGTAAGTTAATAGCCCATTGTTTGAAATAAAGTAGAGGATCCTGATTTTCAGGAAGTGCTAAGCATCATTCTCGAACTCAGAGTCCACAATGATATCTTGATTATCTGGGATAATCCTGTTGCCAATATCCTGACATTTAGAGTATCCAAACAGTTTAGCAGCTCTGTTACATATATTCTATCAGTAATATTCTTAGTTAAATGGCTGTCCTAAGATTATACTGAGAATTAGGGGTTTGCTTTTTTTTTATTAAATAAATTCACTGGGTTACTAAAACATTGATTTTGTTTCCTTTAGGCAGAGTGCTTGTGGAATCCTACTTCTGGTATCTCAGACCTTGTTTAATCTTAATTAGCATTATATATGTTATTAAAGAGAACAACTTCTGGACTTGTTCAATCTTTCTATTCCAAGTTCCATTCAGCACGGGGACACGAATAAATGAAGAAATGTGAAATGTTGTCCTGTTGCAGTACATCAGGCTCTTAATGTTTGTAGTGCACTAGTTAGTGTTAGTTTAGTTAGTGTTAGTAATTTCCTAACTAGTGCACTAATTAGGAAATTAATTAGTGTATTGTTTGAAAGAAGGAAGATGCACAAAGCTATTTATACACCTTATCACTTGTATTTGCTTGTTTGGGAGAAAATAGTTTTTCACTTAGGTTCTATTCATGGTCTACACTTCTCATAGGTGAAGTGGTGGTGAAGTGGTGATGAACAATCAGTCCCAATCCACCGTTTAATTGCTTTTTGTGATTTTATAAGGTTTTGTCATACTTTCACCCAGTTAAGTTCTTCCTAGGCATGAGAGCCCCTGCTCCTTGGCCGCTCTGTGTATGGCAGCTGGCGCACATGCTATTGTTGCTGCTGCCCCTCTCCATACCTCTCCCAGCTGCATTGCATCTGTTCTTGAGACTCACCTACACATAGGATTAAAGATACAGCACGAGTTTACAGTGCGGCAAAGCTCTATGGTTTTTCTAATCTTTGTTCTCTACCTAATAATTCCTATAATTTTATTTACTATCTCAACTGCTACTGAGCAGTGAGCTGATGTTTTCTAGTTTTTACACCTTTACAACCTTTAAAACTTCCAGACTTTTCCTGTGGTGATGGTGGTCATCTTAGAAACTCTCATTTTATATACTTGGGGGTTTTTCCCCTAATTTATGAAGAACCACTTACTTTTGGCTATTCTGCATCTGCCATGTGCTAGTTTCATTTGATAATCTCTATTTCTTGTATTGGAGAGATCTGAAGAGCCAGTAGACCTCAAAAAATATGCTTCATTTATTAAATTATCCTTTTTTTTTCTATTGTCTTGTTTAAGAAACAGGTTGAACTAATACATTACACAATGATCTGATGGTCAAACTGTGAGTAATTTTTGTAAATCTTTTAGGGTACTTTTAAAAAAGTCAATTCAAGAACATTTTTATGCATCCCATAAATGTGGCAGGAGATAATATTGGAAGAAGTAATCTCCATGCTCCTTAATAGAATCCCTTAAGCATCTATAGGATACAGTACATGCTGATGTGTTATCCTAAATAATTACCAGGTTTGAGGGAAAAGAATTTGCTTGTAAACTTTAAAGGACTGAATGGGACACCACCAATAGAGAGATTTCTCCCAAACATAGCGGAGCGTGGCACAGAGCCACTCTAAACATCTGGGTGGAAAAATGTTAAAATTTCTAGCTTGCAAGTAATTGATTTTTAAATCAATAGAAAACTTTTATTCATTATTTTGCCTTCATTTTAATTCTGTGTAGTTGAAGTATTGGAACATAGCCAGGTAAGTTTCTCTTTTGCATGCTTCTAATTTAATCTCAAAACTGGTTATATTTCATAAAATGAAGCTTAATCCTTGATACCATTTTTTCATTTCTAATTATTAATTGCATTTCATCACACAAATAATGCACGGTCTCTTGCCTCCTGACCTCTTGTAGCAAGGAGACATACTAGGCTGGTGCATGCTTCCTATACTACCTCTGAGGGGAGCCATTATCCAACAGTTCCAATTAATGCCAAGGAGACCATATATCATCGTAATCCTTGCCGGATTACATAGGCCTGTTTCTACTCCTGTTTAAGTGAAAAAGTCTGCAGCCACATAGTCTGCATGGCACATTTCAATACAACAGACATAAAATAAGATTTAAATCTTTGTGGTACATTCTGTTGTTTCAAGCATGGTACAAGGATGAGAAAGAGTGAAATGAAACTGCAGAGAAGAAATAACTTCCAGTTCTTTTTCATTTTAATACCTGGTTGTGCATGATTTGGTAAAGATATCCCAGGAGAAAAGACATTCTCAACTACTCCATAGTCTGATTATATATAAATATACAAAGATAGAGCATTACTGTTGATTTCAACATCTGTTTTAATAGTACTTTATCCACTTAGCTGAAGTTGAGGGCATGTTTTGCAATTTGAAATCTCATTTTCAGCTGAAATTCTGAGTGATCAGCATCATTTTTAAGAGCATAATGTCATTTGGAAAGGTGTAGGAGAGGTGTAGAAAGATGTGAAGGAAGAAAGTTGAAAAAATCAAATTAACAAATGGGGAAATGTTGTAGAATTATTATCGGCATGCTATGACTGGTGTTGGCAAAGAAAGTATCCAATGACTTAATGCATTTTGCATTATTCTCCAGCCTATTGGAGTTTGGTTTGCAACTGTTCTTAAGTGCTGAATTGTCCTGATATACTCCTAGGAATATAGTTTATTTTTTGAGGACACTAGCAGCAATAGGACTGAGAAATTACAGTCCTCTGAGAAGCACTGTCTGAAAAACTACCAGGAGTGGGCAAATGGTGTAGTTCAAGGCTGTGGGTGAGAGATTAGTGCAAAATTTTCCTGTACTTTGAACATAGGCTATTCCATGGGATATTTATTTTAAATATAGTCCAAATATGTTTCATTGTTTGCAGCAAAGTTTAGAGGGAATAAGACAAAAAGCATTCCTTAAAACTGGGTAACTTCAGATATTTGAAATACACTGGTGTTTTTAATTATATTTTCTACTTAATCTCTGCATTTTTTCATATCTTTACTTTACACCTCCTAGAAGGCAAATGACTGAAAAGTTAACTTGGAACAAAATTTGGGGCACATACTGTTCTAATGGTTCAAAATAAGTCAAAGTAAATTTTTTATCTTCACTGTGTAGATCCTGCTGACTCTTAACCAGGCTCAATAACAGTGTGACAATGCCAAGAAGTGCTTGCTGAGATCCTACTGTCACCATTAGCTTATGCTAAAACTAGAAAAAATCAGGACAAGGACAAAAATATGAAAGGAGTAGTTGGTACTTCTTCTCTTTTTTCTCAGTAATATTTTTTTTCTTATTAATGAAGAAGAGTCAAAAGAGCAAAGGTAATGGTGTCATTTCATGCCCTCCTTCCCACCCTTCCTTATTTCAGAGGTGCAGGGCAGACCCTGAGCAGACTACAGGTTCCAGCTCTTGCTTTCTGTTCTGAAACTCTTAGCAATGGCGTGAACTGTTGGGTTCTGCAAGGAACAAAGGCACTTGTGGACTACAGGTTGGACTGAGACCACTACTAGATCATTTCGCACATACTTCCAAAAAGATAGAATCTCCAAAACCCAATCATATGATAACTTCTGGCTGAACTCCTGTCCAACTTGAACTGGAGTAAAACCTTGCTTTAGCTAAACTAAATCTCCCTTGGTCCTGGCTTCCCAATAAAGCAGTTGTTATTTTTGTTTTGGTTTTTTCCCTATTAAATGAACAAATCTGCTTAGGATGTCCTTAAACCTCCATGCACTGATTCACTCCAAAGCAACAGTAGATGACTTAGACAAATGATATGAGTTACTGATTTCATGGTTGGAGAGGGTGAGTAAGAAGTGTCCCTTGGCTGTCATAGACTGCTTTACCATATCTCCACTAACATCACAGTGAATGTGCTGATTACTGCTGTGGATTCACTATTTAATAAACTGTATGAAACTGTCACTGGAAAAACAAACGTGTAGTTTGGCCTATCTGCTTTTATCTTGGCACAATAAGCCATTTTCTCTAATCAGCTGATTGCAAATGAAATGGGGGAACAAGTGTCACTTGACTTGCATTGAACTGCCTCCTGCTTACAACAATACAGCTCTTTGCTGACAGCTTGCACTCTCAAAATCTGGGCAAGACTTGCATGGCCTAGTACCAAAATAACATATTACAGTAGTTTTCTTGAGTGCTTGAAAGGCATGGCGATGACCTAAGACTAGCATTTAGTCCAGACCTGAAGATCTGTTCCAATATATTCCAGTCAATCCTTACCTTGGGATTTAGGACTAAAGGCAAGGATTCAAATTCTGCTTTTATTTATGAGCATTTGTGGGAGACTTGCAGAGTTTAGAGCTGAATAACTTTCAAGTCTATAGGGATAAATCTGCCATGTGGTTCTGCGAGAATCCTGGCAGTTTTCTGAGATAACTGTTTCTATACCTATATATTCAAATTCATATGTTGCTTCATGGCTGCCTTGCCATAAGATGTATAAGGGGGAGAGGCTAAATATCAAAAGACCTAAAAATTTGAGCTGTAATAAAATAGATATATATCAGCATTAAATTCCAGGCAAAACATATTGGCACTTAACAAATTTGGAGAGGAAGATGCTGCGCTTCAGACTGAAAACAAACTGGAGGGGGAATGATGAAGATTTTACTGTAATTGCAAGTCACATGCTTGCAAATTGCCTAACAAAGCTCTTATTATTCTTATTCTGTTCTTTTTTTCATGGCATGGAAATTGAGGTTGAGATGCTATTTTAATTCTTAAATGTTGAGATAGCTAATAGAAAGATTTGGCCTCCAATTCAGAGTGGGACGGGTGGTATGGATTTATTTGAATCCTATTGAAGAGTGCTTCCAGCAGCTGCTGAAATGGAAAGCAAACAAATGAAGCTTGAAATGAAGGAATAGCTTAAGCCCAAATTTGTAACCATTACATTTTTCTTTGTTTTCCTTGCTAACGCAAAGATGTATCTTGCCAACTTTTCAAAAGTGTTCTACAATGCATGAAACATATGTATCTGCTGAGTCAGGCCATAAATTGTAGACTGTAACTTACACACTGTTGCCTAACAAAGCACTATTCCACTTTTAAGAGAGCAAAAGGATGGGGGGGAAAAGCTACAACCAGATGAATGGCATATTCTGAGCAAGCCAAATAGTTTTCTATGAAACTGGGCAGAAGTAAAATACCTTGTCTATTCTTGAGCTTCACATACTGGCACATTTATTAACTTAGTACAGGTAGTGAAAGGCCTCTCTATTAAATTAACCTGCTAAAAGTGTTACAGCTTCCCAGGTATTGTTTCCTCCTCCCTCTCATTCCTTCTGTTTCTTTATCTTCATTCTCTTCCACTTGATCATTAAAAACAAAGGGCAATAAGTGAAAATAGTGAAGGAAAATGGGAGGAGGAAGGAAGGCAAGAAGAAGAAAATGCAATAGTTGTTAAATCAAAACCTGAAATGTATTTGGTTTCAATACCTTCAGGTTTTTTGAATTATTCATTCAGATGTTAAAAAATGTAGAGTAAATGTGAAGTTTTTTGAATTTTTCCTGAAACATACTTGCCATTTTTCACCCAGCACTGCTGCCAACTTTCTGACTGTGTAGTACAAACAGCTTTTCAGCTGCTCCTACAATGGTGCATTCAGAAAAAGATGCATGTGCTAGTGGCACCTGCACAGACACTCATTTATGGCAGTCAAGGAGCAAGTGAACATGCCAATCAGATAATATATGCACGTTGGATGGCTATATATCTAACTACCTGCCTGTGTGTGGTACTGTCACTAGGTGAAGGCAGTGGAGTGACATAGAGGCTGATACATTCTCCAGCATACATCTATTTTCTCCATAGCAGGAAATTGTTTTTGCAATAGTAATGTATAATTTACATTATCCGTGTAGTATAAAATAAGTTGTTAACCTTCTGAGTTGCAGATTAAAAAAAAAGGAGAAATTAGTTTGAACCAGCATGTTTCTCAGCATCAAGTGTATCTCACTCTTTTCCTTGTAATATAAATGTAGGAAAATCTTTTAATATATATAGTTACCTGCCTGCATTAGAGAAATACCATGTGTGTGTTTATGTGTCTACATATACCTCTATATCATATCTATATGTGTGTATGGTAAGTATATTTCTTTAATGCAAGCAGATGACTACAAAGACAATGCTCATTTCTGATACTGAAAATATTAAGGCCTAAGGGATATTGGCTAGACACACTATTAGAGCTGTGAAATAATTCTTGCCACCAGTATTTCTAATGAAGAACATCTGCAAATATCTTTATTTTTGTTTCCAAAAAAGAATTCAAATTGTTTTTAATCCTGCTGAACTTTTGAGGGATTAGCTATTATGTTCTCATTACTCCTTTCACTGACAAATTGCTTTTGGGACCAACTCCATCATTGAATCAGTTCACTGAGAAGAATATTCCATTTCATAAATGAAAAAAACAAACATCAAACCCCTGCCCCCCAAACCCTCAAAACAAAAAGCAAAAAACACAAAATCCCATGAATCAAACCAACCTTCTACCTCACTATAAAATCAGCTTAAAATTGTCTGATTTCATTTAGTGTGCAGTTTTATCTAATAATAATTATTTACAGGGTGTAGACTTCTAGAAAGAATATTTTACCTTTTTTTACACACTCACTTTAAAAAATAACTGGAAGAATCTAAAAAATATTTGTGGTGTTTTTGCTTGATACATTATTACGTTTAAGGAATGTACTTACTTCAGAGAAAATGTAAGCAAAATCAGCAAATGAGTGTATGATGTATATGGAAAAAAACAACAAGAAGTTTGTACGCATTTTCCTTCAGATTTCAAGAAAACTTAACTCACTCTTTGGCTAAAGTGCTTTCTGGATTCTCCAAACTGTTCTTTACAGTAGATTTTATCCTTGTAATGATTCACTGTAGGGAAAAGCAATGTGGCATTGCAATAGAGGGCATAAGAAATGCAAGAGTATCAACTGACGGCACATTTGGCTTTTGCTGTGCAACTAACCTCCCAAGTTCTCAATTCTGTGTCACTGAAATAGGAAATATAGAAATATATACCCAGAGGTACAATGTTCCTTCATTCAGTCTGTGCCCATTTTCAGGCAGGAGGTCTGACTAAGTGGTTATTATAGTCCATTTTGGATTAAGATCCAGGAATTTTAGCTGCTGGCACTGGAATATTATTTATAGTCTTACAGTGGGTTTCTAATTCATTTGGTGTTAAAAAAAACCCCAACAAACCAGCCTTGGTATTTCTGTATGTAGGAGAATGTTATCATCTGGTGGAAAATGGAATACCCCACTGAAGTCAAAATGAAGTTACAATGATGTACTCAAGCTGAAGATTCTACTGCAAAATTGCACATTCAAAATCAGTATTTCTGTTCCTCATTACTGCAATCCCCTGGTAGAGTGGTCCTGATAATTATCCCAGCAAGCGCAACAGAGAACAGAGAAACACACTGTTTCAATCTACCTCACAGATCCATAAATCACCTTGCAGTTTTGGAGGGCTCTCCCCAGCCGCAGGGCTGGTGTGAGATCTCAGGCCTGGCAGGAAGGATGCATGTTGTGCCCACTGAGGATGAGGCAAGCATGTGCCATGGCATTTTAGAACCATACGGGAGAGCGTGGAAATTATTGTACGTAGTGGTGCAGGGTCTGTCTCCTGTCTTATTGGATATACACTGCAGGCCAGGAAAATTCCTCAGGATCATCCACACTGGTGAGCACACAGAAAAAGAGGTTTCCTCCCTGGGATTTTGGCTAGGGCACGGTAACGTGCACAGAAATAACTGGACACTGTGTGCTTTGTCAGAGAATTTGGCCTCAGGGGAGCTAGCTAGGACTCTGTGACAGGACACTGTAGACACAATGACTTATATTTCCAATCAGGATTAATAATTGTTCAGGCCATCAAACATAAATAGCTGGTGTTTAGACAAATGAATTTTATATCAAGCTTTTGGTTATATGTATTCATGCACTGCCACATCAATTGAAAGCAGGATGAGAGCCATCAAATGAGCAATAGGTTATGGGCAATCTGACCTGATGGGTCCTGGGAAAAGTGTAGGTTTCGGTGCTGAGTACACAAATCAGCCATGCTAAGCCTGCATGGGAAAGGAACTGTCAGAATATGTTGCTCATCAGTATGGCATGAGAGGAGTCAGTTTAAAGTTTGAGCACGCACACACTGGACACATACATAGCCTTCTGAGTTTTGGAGTTGATTTGTTTACTGACATGTTTACAGGCTACATTAGCAACACCATGCCTCAAAGCAACTGGATCAAGCGGCTACCACTGAATCGATTATAACCAGGTACAGAATTTTGTTACTATGGGGGAGATGGATGGACATAAGGAACAGATCTGCAGTCCATTGAATAAGGCAGTAGAGAGTTCACTGGCTCTGGTAGCCCTTCTCCCTGGCAAGCTGACCACTTGGTCCAGAGGTTTGACACTTATTTTCCTTTCCCTGCCTCTGAGTCACAAAGACTGTGTGTGGGAAGCACGCTGCCTGGGCTGGAATGACAGTTTACAGGTGGCACCTCTTAGTTCATGTTGTTCATACTCATATTGTCTCTAGAAGAACATTTGGCAAAAGCCATCAAATACGTACCTTAGTAAAGAGAACTGGGTGCAAAATGCAGCTATGACATAAGCTAGATTGTATATAGTAAATGAAAGAAGTGTCTATTACAATAGCATAACTCATAGGTACAGAATTACCTACTGGATATGTTTGTGAAGGCATTGGAGTTGCATTTACTACACAAACTGAATGTGAAAATTTGGCCCAGATGTGTATATCTCACCTCTGACTTTTAGAATGCCACGAAATTAAATTCTAAAACATTTCAGTGCATCTGTTAATGAACAAGTTAGCATTTTTGTTAGTCACAGTTCTAAACAAATTACAGGTGGTTCTGATGAGATTTTCAGGCTCCTGATTTTTAGAGTAAAAAAACAGCAGCACAAAAAGGGGATTGTCCCCTCCATTCTCTATCTCATTTAGTAAAAAGCTTGTCAGAGCTCAGACAGGTTGTCAAGTTTGCAAAAGCTAACCAATTCACACATGTGGGCACATCTGCGCCTCTGCAGTATGGGTGAGGCATTGGTATCCTGCTTGGAGGCAAAGCAAGAGGAAACCATTGCTGACTCACAGAGACAGGTGGAGGAACAAAACAGTGGCATTGGCTTAATCATGGAATTGACGGTAAAGGAAATTTTTTATTGCCAAAGGATACACTCCATCTGTGATCAGCTCCACTGTTCTTGGCTGGAAAAATACATATTTCTCCTTGATATTCCATTGACTTATCAGGTTATAAACAAAGCATTCTTCTGGCATTGGCACAGTTAAGAGAACCATCTCACTAGGCCTGATTCAAATGTTGCTGCAGTCAAGTAGATAGGAAAAAAGAGTTAGTCACCAAAGAGCCATCGCACTGAAACACATAGTGTTTGTTACCAATCTGAGTTATAACTTAGAATAATGGCTAAGAAAAGACTCTATTTCCCATTGCTCCTTAATTGTTATTTTTTATAGGAAACATTAAAAATCGTCCTGTTTCAACTTCTTGAATTAGAAAGCTTCTATTTCCTTTAAGCTGGAACTTTTTACAAAAGTAGAATCTTTGAAATTATAGCAAATTTAGACATAAAATGATTAAAGACAGATCAGCGTTGTAACAAGATATTACAAAATCCTTGGAATTAAATGCTTCATCTGCACTCAGCTCACATATTTTTCAGATTTTCAATTTGAGAAAGTTATTGACATTTTTGCCTTTCATCCTGATCTGAGAGGAAAAAAATGCTAGCAGCTCAGAACTCTCTGCAATAGGAGAGGGGAGTTTCCTATTCTGCTTCAGTACCATTTGGTTGCTCTCTGTTGTGAAGTTATTTGCTAAGGGCCACTTATTCCTGTAATTTATAAAGGCCTTCTAATGGAAGAGATGGGATGAGGCAATGGAAGCTGCTAAGTACTTCCTGAGTATGAAGACCAAAGCAGCTCATAACTTCTGTTCTCTCCCTTGCCTTCTGCTCTATTCATTCCCCAAACTGGCATTATTCCTTGTATTTTTATTGGGCAGATACAAGCAAAGCACCTTGCTAATACACAAGTCTCAGCCACACTCAAAGACATTAATGAAGGTTTGGTTACACTTCCTGCAGACTGGGTTTCAAAACTTAAGAATGTTTTTTAATGCAATTAAAAATCTTAATAGAGTTCCCAAAGCTAATCCAGAATAAAGAACATTCTTCTTTGGCAACTTGCAAATAATGGAGAAAATTCTGACCACAATGTCTCTGAAGCTATCCCTAGAGTCAAACTGGAATTTTTATTGCTGCATTGCCTTTTTAGTCATGCCACTTTTTAGCACTTTTAGTTCTAGAAGTAAAGGATAAATCTATGAGCAAAAGTTTCTGATGCAGTTAGAAGCAGCTTATTCAGCCTGTGTTGTTTATGAACTGCAGAACATTCCATGTCCTTCAAACCTCTGCATTGTTAAGATTGCCGGAAAGTTGTTCAATACTATGCCATATTTTATCAAGTAATTTTACAGGCTGCACTAAGGGTGTCTATCATTCCATGCTGGTGGAACTCATCCATGTTAGTACTTAACAGCCTCTGTCAGTGACTGCTCAGTCACATAAGTATAATGATGCAGGTGGAATTGTTCCAAATGAAAAATGTGGCTAGCCAAAACCACATCGTAGCTCAGATTCCACAAACTTACCTCATCAGCAAAAGAATCCCGATAAGACAGGATTCGTTTTGTAACAATTTTCACTTGATGGTATGTAAATGCATCAATAAGACATTACTTCTTAGGACCTCTAAACTGGGGTTCAACCAGGATGTTGTTAAAATATATTCATTGTTATCTCCCTTCCAGAGAAGAGTCCAGGCAAAGCTCTTAGTTCTCTGCTAGATTACTTTACTGAAGACAAGTATAAGCTGTTACAATTGCTAGTATGAGCATTGTGCTCACAACCTCAGCATCCTTCACCTGCATCCTGCACAGGCAGTGAGGTGCCTGTTCTCAAATGCTCACAGCCTGATGGAACAGCCAAAACAAGACAAGAAAAGCAGGGACAAAGAGTGGTGAAGGTCTATCATTGCAAGATGATGCTAAGACTTGCATCATGGCAAGTCATATCTGAGCTAGAAAGAGGTCGTAAGTGTCCTTGCAAACAGCCCAGCACCTTATTTTTTCTATGTCATATAACTGCTGAAACCAATTAGCCCCTTATACATACATTTCAACTGTTACTCCTTAAATTTGGACTTTTCTGCATTATCAAATACATGCAACTGTGATTACGGATTTGTAGGACTTGCCAGGCTCAGGAAATTGTAGTGTGGTTGAGATGAGTCTCCATACAGTCTATGTGCTTATGAGCTGAAAAAGATTTAAAACACAGCTATCTCATTTTGAGCACAGATACAGAAATATTAGAAAGCAAAAAATTATTCTTTGGTTGGTTAGCACCATTAAATCTGCAAACACTGTCATTTCTGGCTAGGAATAGGAATAACAACTACCACCCTCTCCTTCCTGCTCCTCATAAATCTGAATCCTATGTCCTGCAAGTGAGCATGTAGAGACTGTATAAACGAAGGGGATATAAATTTCATGAGTTCTCTATATAGAATATTTTTCTCCCATGTTAAAGTCAATAATAGCCATCAAAACCCAAACAATCTCATTTTACCTTTATGCTAAGAAATGCCCTTTCAGGTTATCAAAACCTAAACATGGTTTTAAGCTTGCATCAGAGTGAAGGAAGTCAAAGGAAAAAAAGACAGTGAGGTCTGCTTTCAGTCCTGCTGATCAGCATCAATATTTTGAATTATGTATAGAAAAGACTGATCACAGAATCATTAAGGTTGGCAAAGACCTCTAGGATCATCAAGCCCAACCTTCATCCCAGCATCTCCCTGACCACCAGACCATGTCCTGAAGTGCGACAGCTACTCGTTTTTTTAACACCTCCAGGGATGGTGACTCCAAAACTTCCCAGGGCAGCCTGTTCCAATGCCTCATCACTCTTTCAGTAATTTCTTCCTAGTATCCAATCTAAACCTTCCCTGGCACAACTTGAGGCCATTATCTCTTGTCCTGTCATTAGTTACTTGGTAGAAGATACCAACACCAGCCTCACTACAGCTTCCTTCTAGGTAGTTGTAGAGAGCAACAAGATCTCCCCTCAGCCTTCTCTTCTCCAAAAATTCCCTGAGCTCACATGTATTTAGTTCCTAGAAGTATACATGGACATTTACAAACACTCCCCAAAAGGTATTAAGAGACAAAGCACTTGTAGGAAAGTCTTAGATGACTAAACTCAGTTTAAAAATGACATATTGCTTCCCATTATCCCCTGAGCTCAGATGGTAAAATACTAAACAGCAAAACCAATCTACTCCATCTCCGACCAAAACTACCACTTCAGAGTGATTCAGAAGGATTTTTGCCTGTGTGTACTCATACAGCTTGTGGTGGGTTTTGTTTGTTTGTTTGTTTAAAGCCCTTATCAGCTTTTTCCATTCCAGCTGGCTATCACATCCACATTTTTGTTTTCAGTAGTCCAAGGACCAGTACTGAAAGATGCATGCAGAGTACAAAATGCATTTCTGAGAAGAAAGAAAAGAGGAAAATAAACTGCCTTCACCACTTGTCACCCCATCTCCCCCAAAGAGTTCCTGGTAATCAGGGTGAGAAATGCACCACAGCGCACACGTTCCTCATACACAATGTCATAAGGCAGTGCCAGGCATATCACAATCTCCAGAGCTATGCATACCCATACCCATGCATACAGTCAGAATGTCTGTTGATACTGTGATTACAATTACCACAAGCCCTGACTGGGATGCACACTGTCTCAGTGTTTTCAGATGTGAATCCAGCTATGTCAGATGAAGAAGGGACCTTGCTTTCTGGCTAGCTCAGTTTGCAGAAGCGAACAGTCACAACTTCTCCCTCCCTTTCCCTCTTTGAGGATACAGGAGGAAGTTCCACAGATGCTGCCATATACATGACTGCAGACGAAGAAGCAAGGTAGAAACCAGGGAATTCTCTTCACTTTTTTTTGGTGTAAGGTTATACAGCTTGTGTTATAATTTTACCCTTCCTGAATCAAATTGCTATTAGATGTTTATTTCTCATTTATTTTTGGCCTGAAACTATTAATGTAAACATTTGGAACTCTCATAATTTTTCCTTACACTGGACAGCTAGCCAACCTGATCTAGTTAGAGATGTCCATGCTGACAGCAAGGAGGTTGGACTAGAGGATCTTTGAAGGTGCCTTCCACCCCAATGCATTCTATGATTCTGTATTGAATCTGTTGTATTTTTCCTATGAGGATTACTTACTAACAAACTAGCCCCAGACTAATATTATGTGGAAATCCCCACTACCTTTCTCACCAAGTATATGTGTAGGGCTTTTTCCATAATCCTAACCTCTGTGAAATAAACATATGTACAGTTTGCTGTAGCAGTCACCATGTTGCCTAGTGGATAGTTGTTAGGAAGGTGATAAATTTGGTGTCTTGGCAGTAAGTAAAAGTTTGGCAATATATTTAGGCTTTGATACTATGAGTTGTCCTTTCCAAACAAGAATTTCTGAGCGGTATTTTAAAGTTATGCTCTCTGCTGCTGTTTTCCTGGATATGATAACACTGCAACATGTCTGTTTTGTTAGAGGCTGTGCTTTATGAATTCTGCAGAGTCACTGATCTCTTCTTATGACCTTTTTTTTTCCCCCAGAAGTGGAAATGACAACAAATGAGTTCACACTGCAAGGACTCGAGTACCTCAAGGTACCTCGGAGCACAGCCAAGCCCCAGAGGGGAGTGGACGAGCCTGCAACGGAAGCCATCAGAGGGGAAAAACTCACTCTGATCCTCTCTTGCAACTGACCCTTGATCTTCTGGCTGGTTGGCTGCTGAGAGCCTGAAAAGGCCATTTTTGCTCTCTGGGCTGAGGACTCAGGTGTGAAACTGCATAACTCACTGCGTTTTAAGGAGAATTTTCCTGCATTTCTGCCAGGGGCTGTGGACGGGAAGTCAGCTCCCTCAGCCTAAGTGCCCTCTGGCACACACTGCCCACAGCCCTATGGCTGACTGCTGCCCAAAGGTTTCGGTCCAGCTCAACACATCATGGGCACTCGGCTGTCAGAGAAGGGTGGAGGGAGAAGACCAGGATACTCAGGGCAACCCACAGCAATAAAGCAGGGCTTTTCCCCCAGAGCTCCTGCTGCCCCTGTGCCTCCTAGGCATTGGCCTCCCTGCTGGCACTGCTTGCAGGCATGGCATGGTCCCTTGAGTGATTGGTGAGGAGCAGGATCCAGGATCCCAAAATACACGTAGAGAGGCTGCACTGATTCCATGTTGGCATATGCTGAAATGGAGAGACAGTGGAAATGGCACCTTCTCCTACATTCAGACTTACTATGCTTGTCTTTGTAGCTTTGGGAAACCCTTCTCCTCACCTTTCCAATAAACCTTTCACTTGCAGTATGACAAACTTGCTCACCTATTCATCAGGTACTAAACACTGAAACAGATAGATTTGTTTTTCTTCATGTCCTTCCTCTTTCAATTTTGTGTTCTGTCTTCTGGACAGAGGTGAGACAGCATCACTTTCTAAGTAAGTCCTCACATATTTTGCTGTATCTAATATCTGCCAACACAGGATTACACACGTTCCTTCACTGAGGTGTGGCAGCAGAGTCTTAAGTAGAGGAGGCTGAGGTTGTGATATGATATGCTAGCCTGATACAGGATCTCAGACTTCAGCAGATAAGAATAGCAGAAATTCTGCTTCAGAAACGGGCATTAAATGGAAACTTCTCTTTGCACAGCAGCTGCAGCCATGAATCTTAAACCAAAAGTGGAGAGAGGGGATATTCACATGAAACCTCCCGGAAGTCCAATAATGGCATTTCCAAGTTAAAAAAAAAAAAGTCTTTTTCAACCCAAATTTTCAGATTCAGTTTTAGAAGCACTCCATCAGATGAATTCAGCATTTCACAGCAAGGCAACATTTTTTCATAGAAATCTACAAGGAAAAAAGTAAGTTTAGAAACATGAAGGTAAAGAAACCTCCATCCTCAATTCAAATGTTCAAAACAGTCACTTCAGGGATTAAATAATACAGGACATTTTTATGTTTTGAGACTGTGAAATGTGAGATGCAGCCTCACTTTAGTAGCATATGGATGATCTGTGTTTATATTTTCAAAAAGCGTAAAGAAATATTATTTTCAAAGACTGGATGCTTTCTCCATTTCTGGACAAAGTCTGAGCTCACATCTTGTGTAACGGTGTCTTGTGAGTTAAATTTTCACATGCTATACTTAAATGTACATACATTTACAGCTGTAGAAGTGGGGAAAAAATAAATTTCAATGCAAAATGTAGCACATTTCAACCAAGATTGAGAGACCTCTCATGCCAGGATCCAGCAACTTGAATCTTCAAGGAACTCTGGGGAAGTGCTTTTCCCCATTTCTTCTGCTGCTGCTCAGCAGCAACTTATTTTTTTTCTCTACAAAGTTCATTCCTTACTCTGCCAAAAGACTGTTGGCAAACATTTTTTTACATGAAACAGACAGTCTGTAATTAAACACTTGTAGATGGCTGAACTCAGTGAGTTATGAATGCTCTGGGACATATAAACAATCCTACAACAAGAATTGCTTCCATAATTTGGGTCAACAAAGTGAATGAGTTCTAAGCACAGTTTAACAAAGTCTGTAAGACAACACAGCTACACTTCTCTCTCATTAAAATGTTCTCATGAGAATAGTGCACTTTCACAATATCTTTTTGAAAGGTAGAAAAATCAGCAAGAAAGGAACAGTCTTCACATTTTAGTCAAGGTATGAGAGTTAATGTTCTTCAACGCACAGCTCAGGCTAAAGAACACGTGTGAAAACTATAAAATACCACTAATTCTTCTGGAGGCAGGATGTGAATACTTTTCCTTTTTTTTTCCTCTAGATAATACCATCCTTGATTTCTGCAGATCCTGAGAGACTATTCCATTCCCACTCTTTATATCTGCAAGTGCTGGAACAGCTGGTATTAGTAGGTTTATTGTAAGGTTGACCAGATGCTAAATTTTTGATCATTTTGTCTTGTGCACCATAGAAGCTTTGCAGCAACAGATGGAAGACATGGGGAATTTTCACACTGTTTGGCTCAGAAGCAGAAGGAAGAATTTGTGGGTCCTGTGCCATGGTAATACAGCTATGTCGCTTTTTTGATCCAATACTGTTTTCACATTGGAAAGATCTATTAGTGCTGGACCAGGGCATTCATCTTGGACAGTCCTTAGCATATTTAGCACTATGTTGCACTGCTCAAGTGTAAGCCTCCCATACTGATCCTAGTTTCTGAGCAGCCTTCCCTCAGCTCAAAATCTGATGAAATATTGTCTGTAGGTGTAAATGTAAGCATAATGCACTTGCCACTCCCTAGGAAAGCAACGTGACTCCAGCCTAAGAACACACACCAGCTCATTTGGAAGCAGGCTTAAACCAGGTTGGGAAATGTTGAATATTTGGGTCTGATTTAAAAAAAAAATATATTTTGACATTTCTGAACGGATTTTTTTTCTAAACATATTAGTCTTTGAAAATGCCAATTTGGGATTAAAATAGTTCTGAAAATACCAGCCTTTTTCCCTAGGAAGGAAATTTCTTCTGTCAACTAGCTGTACCATCCAAAACTAGTCAAGGGCAGAAATAAGTAGAAAACACATGTCCTAAATAGGTATGTCTCTGTCTATTGCTGAGCCCAAGGAGTTTAGCTCAAATGGGAACCAAATGATTGGAATCCAAATGATTGGGCTGCTTGCCTTTTTTTTAATGGCCTCATTTTGCAGCAGTAGCCATGACTATCACAACAATCAAAACAAAGAATAACATGGAATTGGACTCAGAATTAGTACATTCTGTCTGCCCATGAGGGAGAAGTCCAACCCAAACCTTTGCTCCCAAACACACGCTACATTTTCAGAAGGTTTGACTGGGGATTCATAGCTTCTAACTCAAGTGCTACTGGTAATTATATCAGATGTGGTTATGACAAACAACCTGCTGGCTTCCATATTTCCAAACCTGCAGGTTTCCATATTCTTTAGCATTCTGTACACCACCTCGGAGTTATTCAGTTACAAAGAAAGAGACAAAAAGTGTCTTTAAGCCAAATTCTTTGTCCTCATAACTTTGGCAGCATAAAGGCCTTCTGAATTAGCTTTTGTAGTTAAGCACAACAGGTCATGCTGCTCTGTTTTCTGACTTTCCTTCACTAGGAGTGATCACTGATGGTTGTTCAGTCAGGAGGAAACCTGCTTTGTCCTTTCAACCCAGTGGTAGCAGGCTCTGCTGAGTGTTTCCCACACTCCTATTCCTAATGCCAGTGCTGGTACAGTGCCCTGCACGGGACTCAGTGTCAGCAGCTCTGTTCAGTAGTTGCAGCAGAGGACTTCTCCCCCTGCTATATACAGATATTTACACTCCTTGTTTATTAATAAGCTGAATAGCAGCCAGAAGAATAGAAGTACCATCCTGCCTGATCTTTCTTTAAGATAAGGAAATGCTTTTTCTGCCTATCATGTAAAAAAAGAGAGAAAATGAAAGAACAACAAACAAAACAGAGTAGGCATGATGCAGCCTTGTACGAGTCTGTGAAAGTAAATGTCCTGATATTACATTGCCTCCTTTTTAAAGGGTCAGGATATGATCTTGGACAAACACAGCTTTAAAATTTCCCAGCGTTGCTGCTGAGGGTGGTAGGCAATGGACTTTCTGCTTGGGAAGGAGCCTGCTCTCCCTTCCACTACTTCAAGGTGTTTTGAGAGGTAGTTTTGTAGTTACCCTCTGCTGCTGCTAGATTATTCCTTTCACTCCGGCCCACTAGGCCTCTGCTTTCTTCTCCCACTTGAAACAGTATCTTTGAATAAGACTGTAGGGTTAGAGTTTGGACTGGGGAAATACTGCAGGTAGAATATTATTGCTAACAATCCTTATTTTCTGAAAGACAAGTGGGCCGTTTCTTGGCAGCATCACCTGTGAGAAAAGGAGTCTTCCCAAACATTTAGGAAAAATCCCTACTGCCAGCTCCTACACATAACATTATTTTTCCCTTTGTATTGTGTGGCTTCTTAATCCAATAACTAAACATGAAGACGTAGAAACCATCTGAGTCAGCTGCAAACTTACTCATGTGCTCACCAACCTGGATGTGAGTGCCACAGCACCACCAAAGTGCCAGGAAGCTGGAAGCACACATGCCTTGCTGCGGTCCCCACTATGGGACCCAAATGCCTGTCCAAGTATCATAAATGTATGTAACAGTGTGGCACTGCTAGACCATTTCTATGTAATGAAAGCTGTAGGAAGATGGATTATTACCTGTGGGAGGAGTGATGCTTTATATGACAAATCTCAGTCAGGTCTGAGATTGTTCACAATTCAGCGTAACATGCAGGGTGACACTAGCTGCATCCTTGGCATCAGCATGTTTACCCTGTAGTTCCAGATAGAGCTGAATGAGCTGGGCTTTTAAAGAAAAGGCTGCTACGCAGCGTTTCTGAACATTCTGTTTGATACACTATTCTTCCACTCTGTGCATGAGTTATTTCTTTATTTTCAAGGAACAAAGGGAAGTAAGCGATGAATTTTTGAAGTCTGAAACAGATGAAGCATGAAGGAAAGAGATGATGGACACAACCACAGCATAGCCTGTTCCATCTTGGCTGTTTCCCCGTCAGCTTAAAAACTGCTCACAAAAAAATTGAAGTGCCCGAAGAGCCAGGGAGTGGAAAGAGGAGTTTTTAGTTGAATTCATTTTCTATGCAGAATTTGAAGAAAAACTGGAAATGAAATATTTGGAAGAAAAGCAAGTACTTTTCAGCTCTCCTGAAAAATAGGAAGAAATGGAGCTTGAGCTTCTTGTCTGGAAATTCCTCTTCTGTGAGGAGTCAGAGAAAATTTAAAGGGGCAGATTGGAGCTGTGATGGATGACTTGTGGTTGTGACTTTTCAGCAGAGAGGAAGAAAGGATGTTTTTAATTTCAGGTTAATGGAAAAATCTCATAAAAGAAGGAAAAGAGTGGTAAACATGAGCATAAAATGACTCAGGGGATTTAAAACACAATGCAAAGCCTAAAAATGTGACCAGTGACAACCAGGCAGACAAACTATAAATATAGGTAGTCATGAGAGGCTGGCCTGATATAAACAGCTTTAGTAATCTGAGGGGGAAAAGTACATTACATTCGAGGTGTTGAACCCAAGTCCTAAATAAATACTTGATACACTCACTGGGTTACATATTTGTGTTAGTATTTTTATAAATTTCCTTTCCAGAAGAGTCTGCCCTGGACAGCATGTCTGACCTCCTGCATAACTCAGGCTATACAGTTTCACCCAGTCATTTCTGCATCAAACCCCAAAACACGCAGTTGAATTAGAGCCTATCTTTCACAAGGACAGGACATCTTGCACAGAAGACTCCAGATGATGGTTAGCAGAGCTGTGGCCAGTTGTGTTTGCTGATAAAAACTTCCATCCTGCTTCCATGTTGAACCTTGCTTCAGCTGCCTGTCATTGGGCCTTCATATGCCTTTGACTACTAGATTTAAGAGCCCTTTAATCTCAATTATTGACCTGTCTTTTTGCTGTATTATCCCTTGCTCTTCACATTCCATCCACAGAATGTAAATGTCAGTGCAGAGTAGGCTATGGGAGGAGAAACCTCTATTCACACAGATGTTATCTGCTGTTTGGCACTTCGCAATATCCAGCTCAAGAGACAGATAAACTAAGCTGCAGAAGATGATGGTTTCAGGAATAGAACCATGATGAATAGAAATGTTTTCGCTACTTAAATGTGACCCGCATGAGAATTAGTGATGTTTCTGAAACAAGGAAGACCTTCCCTATATGCCTAATTTATAGGAAACACAACTGATCATGATTGTTTAAAACCAATAATTTTAAGTATTTAAAGCCAGTGAGGGGATTTTATTTCTTTGACAAACTATACTACGCACCTCTTTACATGTGTATCATTAAAAAGCAACTTTTAAAGATCAGGAGAGAAGGAAAGATTTGTCCAGGTCTAAAGATCTTGTGTTCAGACTTGTTTAAAAACTTAGTGGTAACTCTATGTTTGGCATGGGTTTGGAGTAAAATTTATTTTACACAAACCATAAGTTACCCTGTCATTTGTCAAATTGCAGCACAGACTGATTTAAGATTGCAGTCATGCTCATTTGAAATAAGTTTTCTGGGTTTTTGGTGCCAATTTCCCAGTTTTACCTTTCCAAAACGGAATATAAAGCGTTTCATACGATCTAAGGATCTTTTTAAATGAAAGTTGCATGAACCTTGGGAATAAATCTACTTAAAAGATATAATTCTACTTTGAGCCATACATATCAAAATTGTACTACTACAGATTTTTACCTCCAAGCAGCACTGTGGTTCTCCTCTCTTACTCTCTCAAGTAATTCTTGAAAAAGAAGTGTGCCTATCTTTTTTTTCCAGAATCCTGCTAGGAAGACAGCTCATATCTGACAGGAGTGTTTTCATCTGGGTCTGTAAAAATGTCTGTTATTAGTACAAAATAATTACCATGAGCTTATGAGCATGCCTGGCTCAGGCACTGCAGAGATTGCAGCCTGGACAGATGCCTAATGACATGCAGCCATGTTTCCTGACAAATTTGTACACAGCCACAGAAGAGACTGAAAAAAGGACAGTGATTAATTCCTGCAGATGGATAGAGATGGAAATAAAAAATAGTACCTTAAGAAGAACAGGCAACCTCAGGTGTGCATAAGGTTTTTTTCTCTTCTTCAGCACCGTTAGCAAGCATTATTTGGATCTATGAATCAGTTTCTGTGAAATGATTCACATGCTTTTAGGGGAGGTATCTTTGAAGTTTCTTCTCATCACTCAAGAGGATTTCTGCTCTATGGATTTCATTGTTGGAAGATGCCTCCTGCAGGAACTTTTCATTATTCACCCCTCAGTACCCGCTGCAAGATCTTCCCATCAGCATGTTACCTATTGTCAGCTTTCCCATAGAATGCAATGGGAGGTGGGGAGAAAGCCATCCGCTGCCGAAAGTAATCTACCCATGTTCTGCACCAGTAACACCATACAGAACTGCAAGCAAATTGCTCTTATGGAGGATACAGCATAACAGAACTAAATCAGATTGATATGGTGGTAAAACATTTCACATTAGTCTGTTATTCATTTAGCATCTCTATTGTGTCATCTTCTTCCAGGACTGTTTTAAGGTTGTTTTTTTTCTCTCCACATTGCTGAAGAGCCTTGACCTATAAGCTCATTGCTTGTCTTCCTTAATGCTTTGGCAGAGTAGCTACAGAAAAAGACAGGCAAAAAGCATAATAACCATCTTTGCATGCCCGCTTTATTGACCCATTATTGATTACGGCCACAAATAGAGACGAAGTATTACCATGTTTGTTTGCAGTGCTAACTGCATGCCTGCCAGTCACTAATTCTCTCTGCTGCTTATTCACTTGTTAGTTCAAAAGAAAACAAGAGCAGAAAACTATCCAGCCATTCCAGTTTTATACAGCTGCACTTCCATTGCCATAAGAACCAGATAGGAATTCTTTCAACAATATATTTCAGGGGAAAAAAATAGAGCTTTTGAGACCGTCATTTTTGCACACTTTGCATCACCAGCCATCATGGTTTCAATGAACTCACCCAGGCTCCTTCTCTGACTGTGTGGGCAAGCTCAGCATGAGGGCATTCCAATCATCCTCTCTTTTGGGCCCCTGTGAAAACGGATCTTGGCAAGCAGCAACTCTTTTGCGTTCTTTCTCTTACGGTGTACTCTGTAAGCAAAAGAAATTGCATTAAAACCTTACCAAGATTTCTCTTCCTTCTTTCTGCCTCCCCTCACAAGGCCCTGAACACACAGTAGAGCTCAGCAGAGGGGTGATGTGGATGTCAGAAAAAAAGACATCAGTGTTTATTGTGAATTAGATTCCCCTGCTGTTTAGCAAGTTACTTACAAGCTGATCTTCATTTCTTCATGTGGTTTTGACATTTTCTAGTATTTGCCTGGATAATTGTCTGGGAGAATTTCTGATCTGCTGTTGTTTGCCCTGATAGCTCAGTAGTCACCTTTTGTGTTGTTGTGGTTTAACCCCAGCTGGCAATTAAGCACCACATAGCTGCTCACTCACTCCCCCTGCCCAGTGCAACGGGGGAGAGAAGAGGAAAAGAAATTTAAAACTCGTGGGTTGAGATAAAGTTTCATACGATAGAAAAGGAGGGGGGGGGGGAATTTTAATAATAATAATAGTAATAATAATAATTTTAGATATATATATAAAACAAGTGATGCACACTACAACTGCTCACCACCCGCCAACTGCTGCCCAGACAGTCCCTGAGCTGCAGTGTCCCCTGGCCAACTCCCACCAGTTTGTATACTGGGCATAACATAATACAGTGTGGAACACCTCTTTGGGTCAACTGTCCTGTGTGCCCTCACAGCTCCTTGTGGACTCCCAGCTTCCCCTGGCAGGGCAGAATGAAAAGCTTAAAAGTCCTTAACAGTATAAACCCATTATCACCATTATTCTCATCCTAAATCCAAAACACAGCGCTGCAGTAGATACTAGGAAAAAAATTAACTTTATTCCAGCCAAAACCAGGACAGGTGTATAGCTGGTCACCTAATTAATGAATGACTATTTTTTCTGGCTGATAAAAATAACATATTTATTCTGGATAGGAATTTTGAAGGGAATAAACAGGCAGGATGAAATTTAAGGAACTTCTATGATTTTTAAAAAAAAGGGTTGTTGCAGTTTTCTTATTAGTCATAAATCTCAGTATGGCACCATAAGTAAAAGCAAATGGTGCTGCTGCTTTTTATTCATGACAATATTAACAAATATGGAATTAACAAACACACAGAATTTTTTTGTTGTAACTTTCTCATCTGTAGCCAAAACACTACTCCTTCACTGCCACCCAGCATTTGCAACGGGATACTTCTGGAATGAAGAGTAGAGGCATGGTTTGCAGTTTAAAAGTATACAACAGAGAAAGAAGGTGGACTTCTGAGCTATCTGAAGGGATAATAGTGGTTCCTTCTTGGGATATGGGGTTTTGTCAGTTGTCAGTTGTCTCACAGCCTGAAGGATACAGAACAGGACAGTTTTGATCTCCAGTCTCACCCCAGCATTTTCCATCAAGGATTAGAATCACATCACCCACATTTCTTAGAATTCCTCTTGGTTGTGTCTTGCCCCACACCACTTTTCATTAGGAAGGCACTGTCCTTGACCTGTTTGAGAAATGAATGACTTTTCACTGTTGTAGTCTCAAATACTCACAAGTTCCCACAAATATTGATGTTACTTGTGCACTCTCTTCTTTGTCATCCAAACAAGAGAAAGACTGACTCGTGTTCCTTCCTTTAGAGGTCTTCTGGTCTGGCAAATCTCAGTTTGCTTTATTCTGCCATTGCATTTGTGATGCTCATTAAATCCTTGTACGTGCTCTGCTGGACTAAGCATTTTTCAGTTTGTGGTTTTTCTAAGAACTGCTGTATTTTATTTCTTCTTGCTTTCTCAGGCTCTATCTTCAAATTAAATTTCTTCTTTCATCTTGACTAGGTTAACTAGACCATCTCAACTGATCTAGTCTTCCTAGCCTGCTTGGAATCTGGCAGCTGAAATCCTGGTTGCAAGCTACGTGCCTACAGGGATGGTCCTTTGTTCTAGCAGTGCTTTGTCATGTCTTTTATTTTTTTATTGTGTGTATGGTGGGAACCCTCATATTCCTGTTGCCTATTTTTTTCCCTCTAATGCACAGGGTTTGTGTGAAAGATGGCAGATTTTTTCTTTATTATTCTTGAAGAACGCGCTGACAGCTTCTTTCCCAGTCTGACATTAAACAACCCTATCCTCTGTTCTTTCTTGGAGAGGCATTTGCTCAATGTGATTCTGCATTCCAAACCAGGAGGATGATGTGGATCCTTTGCCTCTTATAGATGCCTGGTAAATGCTCACTTGAGAAAGTGTCTTTTCGCTTTTGCAGCTCTTTATGCTCTACGTACGATTTTATGGTGATCTCTTTCAGGTCAGAAGTGATCTTGAATACATTGACCTTGCTGATGAAATTTTGTTGAAATGCAAACGGTAATATAAGATTGTGCCTTCTCTTTGACACTGTAGCTGCAGAATATCCACAGGAATGTCCATCTAGCAAAGGTACCAGGAGGGTACAGACAAATTAAAATGTGCTAGAGATTCAAAGAAACTCCTCTAGCTGAAGCAGAAAATATATACAGGAAATATATACATTAGCTAAACAGCAATGTCAAAACATGCAAAGACATTGTAATATTACAAACAGTATAGCAGTTATTCTGGACATAATGGCATGAGTGGCAGCACTGATGGACTTTTTCCTTATGCCAAAGTTATCACAAAAATGTTGAAACTGTTGATCTCCTAAAATAGCCTGGATTTGATGAAACAGGACATTCTGATGAAATTATATTCAATTGTTGGTACTTTTAAATGCTTAAATAACAAGTTAACATTTCTGGCTTCAGAGAACATTTGACAGAGCAAACTAGAAATTTTTATTTTAATGCCACTTGAGGTATTTTGAGGAAAAATACAGTAACCAGGTCATTAGCTGATTTGGAAAAATTCCTAACACTTTCTGATAAGGAAGCCTCAAGTTTTTAGAACACTATGTTGTTCAAAAGCAATTGAACAAGGTTTCATTTAATCCCTGGTTGGACTTGTTCATCTCCATTTAGTAGAAATATGTACAGACCAAAAATAAGCAAGGGATGTACTATGATTACCATGTTAATCCAAGGGGTTTATTTTCATCCTGTTTTCCCTCTCTCTTTCTTAGTTCTACACATTGTCCCAGCTTAGACAAGTGAGATCTTCAGTAAAAGGGCCTTTCTTTTTTTATAGTTTAGCAATTTATATATATATATATATACACTCTGGATTGAATGTAAATACTAGTTGTCACTGATGACACTAAGAAACAGTTAAATCCCTGGAAGAGGACAGAGGAAATAGCAGTGACCTTTAGCACAAACACCAGCAATACAGGGTAGGAGAAGAGCATAAATAACGAGTTTTGTACATAACCAAAACAACACTGGAAACAAACTGGATCTGAGGTGGCAAAGGAGGGAGAGCAGGGTGGGAGGGGGCAGATGTTGTTACTTGATTCCTTCTGTGTTTGGAGTAACGTGGCTGTGCTTTCACAGTAGCCAGAACTGTTGGGAAGGAATGAAAGAAATGGGTAGCCCCTACTGTTGAAGAATAGGGTGGCAACGCATTTATCACTGACTGCCAAAAATGCTCTGTTGATAAAGAGCTTTTCATGCATATTTGATATTTCTGCCTACTGAAGATAATTTACCAGTGTCTCTCTGAATGGAAATGTTCAGTTTTCTAACCTGAAAGAAATAATAAATACACATTTACGACTACTCAGAAATGCAGTGAAAACAGTAGTTTTCCACAGACATGAGAGATGATGGTGTAAAACTGAGACTTATTTTATTTTTCATATTCCGTTTGTTAAGTCAGATTTGTAAAGATAAAACATTTGAAAGAAGATTCATGTTGCTAAATAATATGCATGATTATTTTAGTCAGGGAAAAATAAACTGTCAAAAGCTTGGAAAAAACAATAAAATGCTGAATTTTTTGGAATAAATTCTGTCTTACTTAGATAATTTAATTAAAAAACCCAAACAAACCAAATCAAAACCACAAAGGAAGGAAAAATAAAAACATCTACCTTGTCTTTGTGATGTAGCTACCAAATTTAGATACTTGGATTCATGCGGTTACATCATTGGGAATCTATGACGTGAGACCTCAGCACATTCCAGCCCCGGTTCGTGCTCAGGGGAGATGAGGACCACGCTCACATAAGGGTGTTGTCCATATATGGCTGGAAATCCCGGCATACACAGACCATCTGCGTGGGTGCTGCTCAGCCCTCAGTACATAACTGGGACAGCCAGAACCGCCACAGCTTGCTCAGCCAGAAGCCTTCCTTTGGGAATGTCAGGAATGCCTTCAGCATTTAGCCAGCAGGAAGCTATTGGCTAAAGGCACAAGGCAGCAATTGCAAGTGCTTCTTTAACAAAGAAATTTAGATCTCTTCAAAACAGAGATGTGCTGCTTAGTTATGTGGGTAGATGATGATTTGTTTTTAATGATACTAAATCCTTTAAACAAGAACTCCACTTTTGCATATCTATTTTTATTGTTTGCTTCTTGTATACAAACTAATAGTGTCTTTTAGCCCTACTGCAGTGGAGATCTGTTTCTGAAATAAATTTAATATATTTGAAACTAACAACAGTTACAATGATAAATTATTTCTTCTCAGGGTCATCTTGAGGGAATGATAAGAAGTGATAAGTTTAAAGACCTATTTTTTCACTGGCTTGCCATTAAAAACAATCAAGATAATGAATGATTCATGTAGGTACATGGAGCCAGACAGTCAATAGTGAGGAAGGACTACTACATGTTTGCTTCTGAGATCAAGTCATGATCAGAATGTGAATATGATTTGACAGTGAAAAAAGAAACAAAAGTCTTTAACTTCATTTTAGTTTAAGAAATTGTTATATTAGTGAATAGATAGGTTAAGTCACCAGGAGATGTAAAATGTAGAGGCTGCCCATAAAAAGCTGCATTAGCGAAGTGCTCAGAGAAACCCCCCAAAATTTTCAATTGGAAAAGTGCATTCCTCTGGCTTACTCAGGGCTTGCTACGGTGAAGTGCTGAGCACTCCAGCTTGAAGTCAAAGGGCACTAGTCCTGTTAACTTCAGTGATTTTAGTTATGTGTGTAAATCCAAACAAACCCCAGAATTCTCTGAATGTTTGCTTCCTTGCAAGTTCAACCATTTGCAGGTGCTGTGACACAAACTGTAGTGTCAGTACACTGATATATATGTATCATATATGTCAGTATACGTACAACCCAGGGCTCAGAAAGAAGTGGATAAACTATTGGCCAAAACCAGTTCTTCTGTCCTCTTCCAAATTGGCATTATCCACAGAGAGATTTTATGAGTTAAAACCATATCCATAGTTAGTGGTTAGTGAGGCATATATACAGTACTCCTTTCACATCTTGGTATGTGGTATACACTTCCGGCATATCACTTCTTACCATGATGGGAGGATTATATTCAGTCTACATGGGTTTTGTTAAGTTGACTCTGAAGCCTGAAAAGAAAAGATTCTCCATAAAAAAGCATAGTACTCCACAATCCTCTCTGCATGATTTCATCTTTAATTCTGCATTTAACAACTGGAGTAAGCGGATAGAATAGCAGCTGTACTCCCTGAAGTGGGTACCTACTGCAACTGCCTGTTGCGGACTATGATGGTTTTGTTTACTCTGCACCTTCTAGGCTAGCGTTGAATTCAGGGGTTTCCTCCTTCGTTTTTGAACCACAAAAATCCCACAAAAAAAATGTCTAGTGAAGATTCAGCTACAGTAAATTTTGCTATGATTGAGCTGGAATAGTTTAAATGGAATACCTGTTTTCTTCAAATAGTAAAAAAGGTATTACCTAGGGAAGAAACTGGAAGTATGGCTGTTCTCATGGAAATCCTATGCACCTTTACAGAAGTTTATTTCCCACATTTATATATGTATGTATGTTTGTGAGTGTAAGTATGCATTTTCTGGTGTGTGCCTATTATTTCTTTGTGTGGAGTATAGCTGAAATGAGACAGATCACCTTTTAGAGGCTTTTACTTTACCATGGAAGCAGTTTATAGTATACTTTGCTTATACAAAGTGTGACCCAAGATCTGACCTAAGGTTAAAACATCAAGGCATATCCAGATACCTAAATAACAGTGTTATTTTAACTGGTCTGATGCACTGCCAATTCCTTATAATTTGATTGGGAGACAGATATTTGCCAGATTAGCCAAAAGGTGTTTATGTGCCTAAATACAAATGAAAACAAATCCAATTGGCTTTTGGTCATGTTACAATGCAATATACATAAGTACATACATATTTGAGTAAAATGATTCTTACTCCTGGGATATGAGGAGTAAGAATTATTCCTCTCCACCAGAATTACTTCTTACCAAAAATTTCTGGTTACACTGGGTATCCTCTGAGATAGTAGGACAGTAGACAATGAATGATTGAAATTTCACTATCTGGACCACTGAAATAATCAAATGTTCTTTTAATGTTATCTTTTGTTTTTTCTGGCAGAAGAAAAGGGGCATTGGGGAACTGGTATTTTTATTTACTCAATTATGAGAGTAGAAGCCAGATTCCATCATCTTTCCTGTCTCTTCTTTCATTGGCATAGACTCATGTAGTTTACCATTTGTTAGTAGAATGGTGAAGAGTTAACACACAAGCATTTATAGCAGAATAGATTCACTTGTTTTTCATTTTCTGGTTTAGAAACTCACAGAAAGTTTACCACTGGCATGTTATTGAAAAGACTGATATGTCTTTGAAGTGGAGTGCAGCCTCTGTCATTGTCTTTTACCAAACAACAGTACAAATCCTGATTAAACATTTTTCATTAATTTTCTTTTAATAGGCTTCACTTTTAAGAGTAGGAAAAAAAAATGCAAGATAATGATTTGAAAAGATAAAATACCACATGCTATTTTGCAGGAACTGTATGGTAACTCTATGGGAACATGCTAAGTCTGCAGGAAACCAAAGTAACTGAGCAATAAATTGTGTCATCACTACCTCTGTTATCTCTTGATAAACATGGAAAGAATATTGTGAAGATCTCACCAGCCATACTATTTTTATTGAACAAAGTGAAGTCAGAGAATTGCTGCTTCATTTTGTATTTTCTTGTGATAACAAGTTGCAAGTTTTTGTATTTATCATAGTTTGCTGTTGCAAATATAACTATCTCCTTATAATCTGGAAAGAGAAAGAATTGTCTGATTCTGTTTGCATGTGTCTGCACTAACACACACATTTTTAGAGTGTCTTATTCTTCTCATACTCTTTTTCTCAACCAGCTGCTCCTGGCTACTGATTGATACAGGTCAGATATTGATTCTGTATATTGGTAAGGAGTGTTACCTGCTTTGTTACATACACAGACATTGATGAATAGGCCAAATGAAAAGAGAAAACGCTGTTGCATCTACCCATATGCTAACTGCATGACTCCACAAGATGCCAAAGTTTTTGTTGGCTGCCTTGGCTACATGTCCATCCAAGTTGCACCCTCCCAGCATGCTGTATTGACAATACAGCAATGAGAGGATAACAGAGTCTGGCAGCTCCAGAGGTGCAGCTTTAGTATTGTTTAATAGTCTTAGTATAATTGAGACAGGAAAAAAAAAGTGTTATTAGAGAAACTATAAAACTGGAAAGTGTTCTGTATTTGAAAGTAGTTACAAAGTATGGGTTTGTTAAAGGCAGGGCGACATATACCATCATAGCCATGCATGTCACTGTAAGAAGAGCACAGAAACACAGAACTATGCAGGCTGGAAAGGATCTTTGCAGTCCATCTAGTCCATTGTACTCCTCAGAGCAGGCCCATTGTACAGTACTTTTTGGCAGCATCACCAAGGCATCCTTTAAATCAGACCTAAAGATCACTTCCATGTCAGACCAGGTCTGTAAAGAGCATTAAAGGGTAAATATTTTTCCCCAAACTCAAAGGATCCAGAGAACACATGGGTAGATGTGGCACTTCAAGACATGGTCTAGGGGTTAGGGAGATGTTCGAAGAAGATTGGACTACATGTTCCTAGAGATCTTTTCCAACCTGAATGATTCTAAGATTCTATGAGAACAAATTCACTTACTCTAAAAATAATCCACTACCAATTTACCAATTGAATCAGAGTAGGGCAATGATAAATACAACTGGATCTACTCCAGTCATGACATCCTTTGGGATCAGTCCCCTGCTCCAGCCTGGGGATCCCCCAAGGGCTGCAGATGGGATTCTTCTCCACTACTGATCTCTAAGGCCTGCAAGTGCTCAGATCTTACTGTGAACCAAGGGGGAGTGGCTGCTCCAGTGTGTCTCTCCTTCTCCTTCCTCACTATCTGCATAGTTTTTTCTCTCATGTCCCACTACTCTCCAAAACAAAAGTGTTCCCAAAACCAAAAGAAGCTGCCCAATAGGTTTTCCCCTCTTAAATATGTTATTGCAGAGGTACTGATTGGCTCTGCCTTGGTCAGAAGTTGGTCCGATTTGGAGCCTGGGGAGCTTCTCAAGTGAGCTTCTTACAGGAGCCATGCCACTAGACCTCTTGCTACCAAACCCCTGCCAGTCACAAAGCCAGCACAGGATCCCATCAGCAAAGCAGTTTCTGGCAATGGGAAAGTACTCAAAAACACTCAAGATCCTATATTATGGAACTGTGGTTGAACGCTTGGTAAGTATTCCTGCAAGAACAAAGGTGAGCAAAAATATTTCATTTGCCCACAGACCTTCAAGATTCTCACAGTCAGTAGAAACCATTAAACTTTTTTATATTTCTCAACCTGTATTTATTGGACTTTAGAAGAATAAACAGACAAAAAGAAATTGAGTGAAATTTCATTGATGTGACTAAATAAAAAATTTTCATGAGAAACTAATGAGGTTTAACTGAATTGTAAACACATAAGGACTGACCCTACCTACTTCATTTAGAAAATACTAAATACTGACCAACTGCATTTAATCATCCAGAGATGAAAATTTACATTACTAAAATATCTTTATTTTTCTTTGAATCTGCACAATTTAGCATTACTTATTAAACAACTAAATTGGTATAAAGATGGAAAAAACATCAGCCCATTGTAAGACCACAGTATTCGCTTCACATCTTAATGGCTAATTTGCAGTCCTCCTCCTTATATCCTCCTTTTGACTCCAGAAAAATTCATCTGCTAATTTTATTTTATGAAGGTCAAGCTACGCCTGCAATCTGATTCCCAGGCATGCTGTTATATTCAGTGGTTAATATAGTCTCGGGACCTAGTTAACAACACCACAAAATTCTAAAGGGGGTGGCAACACAAGCAATGAGTGTGCTGGAAGATTCAAGAGGAGGAGTACTTGTGTGCATGTGTATACATTTAGGGTGTTTTTAAAGAAGACAGACAGAAAGAGAAAAGGAGAAAGAGAGAGCAAGTGAGCTTTTTCCTCACTCTTGCACTTTTCTCATTCTCTAGGAAAGAGAAAATGAGAAAGAGAGAGAGTGCACAACAGCAAGAGACAATAGAGAAGCAGACTGACAGCATGGCAGAGCAAGACGGAACAATTCAGTGAGAGAGTGAAAAAAAGAACTTTTGAGTCTGCAATTTTGATTAGAGAGATTGCAAAATAAAGACATGAATGACACAGATCCAGAAGATAGATGCAATGCAGTGGGAAACATCACAGAGCACTAGAGCAAGTCATAATTATCACATCTCAGCATATGTAGCCATATCCATTTTTCAAACCTTTGTAGGTTTTTAAAATGATTTTTCTTTTAATATTGTGATTGTATTCCTAAAAGGCAGACAGTAAATAGGCAGACCTAATTTCACAGAAGTACTTTCCAGCTGCTTTCCTCATTGGCTGTGTACTTCCTTGACAACATAAAAATGAGGCTGCTATATAAATTAATATACAGGCTGTAATATATAGCTAGTATACTCTGATGAGAAATCATGTTCTAAAATAAGCTAGAGATCAGATTTTATGGAAAATTATTTATACTTAAGTTATAAAATTTGAAAATACTCTAATTTATTAATAATGTGTTATTACATTATTTATAATGTTACAAAATAAGGTAATTTTAATTTTCTAATACAACACCCTATGTTTTGTCGTTGTTGAGACAGACATGACATACAAAAAGTTATGAGCCAAAGCTAAAAAGTCACTTTATTCATCATTCCTCTTTTTCATTCATTCTATCTCCAAGCCTCTTTACAAGTCTCTTTATATCCTTTCTTATCTACCCATGATGTGTTCATGTACTAAGGCTGCTAAAATGATTCGCTCAATGCTTTGTCCATACGCCTCTCTTTACATGCTGATTGCCTGGGGCTCCTGCTGTGTCTCCCGCCTTGTCTGCTCATGTGTTGCCAAGTTTCTGCTCTGTGGTATGTACTCATTCAGAGTTTCCTTCTCTCCTTGAGACTTTCCAGCCTCAGGACTTCCCAGCCTCTTCAAGGGTTCATGGTTATCTGCTCAAGGTCAATGTCCATCGTCCTTGTCTCTGAGTCCTCAGTCCAGCTGTGGACCCCCACAATGTTTCAAGTATATCCTTATATTTTTTTTTATTATGCTTACTGGTTATTAACAGTCAGAATTCACCCTTAATAATTCTTTTGCCAAATCTGTAACTGGTTTGGTGCAGAAAGTAAAATACAAAAACTCACCCTGAGTTTAAAATACTCTAAATCCTTATTTCCTTACCATTTACTCTCAAATACCAGAAATCAGAGCTGAGGTGGTAGAGCAACAAGACATTAATTGACTTGACACCTGCAATTCACCATTCCCACTGCTAAACACTGGTTTTTCTTTGAATAGGAAAGAAATTCATACAAACCTGGACATTTATATTGTCCACAATAAGTCATCCTGGAAGAAAAGTGAAGAAGAAGTGAAGAGCAACGCCACCTTGTCAATACACAAAAATATTAGGCTAATTTCTTGAACAGCTAGTAGGATGTCTCTACAGTCTTCCTGGATAAAAAAAAGAGGCAATAAACTCAGCAGAGCTCCTACTGAAATGATAGGAAATTAGACTGTATTCCTACATATTAAGACTGAATTTGCTCTCTAGTGTTGAGTGGCCACACTGGCTAAAGTACGATTTAAAAGACCCTTTGAAAGCAGTGTCCATGACAATGTGTCCATTCCTATTAATTTGCCTTCCCTTTTATTCCATCTGAGACTGAATAATTGTATAGGATATGGACATGAAAAGTAGAAAAAGACAAAGTGGTGTTTTACAAACAAAACTACTGTGATCATAGATAATAAGAACAGCTAAAATGTGCAGCTGTCCCTCCATACAGATCTTCCTTATATTCCATCTCTGTACATGCTAAACCAAAAAGACAAAGCTACAAAGTTAACAAGAATGACAACATGAAATGTAAAAGGAAACAGCATTTGAAGGACAACTTGACTTTAATGTGTAACAAGCTATTTGTGCACTGACAGGAGGGGGCATTACCAATACCCAAGTTTTGAAGTCATCACCATTGATATGTTGATAACATTTATCTGATGGCTCATGTGTATGCCAGTCCCTTCTTCAAAAGTATTACATAAATAATAGGTTCATTTGATTCTCTCTGGTCACATGTAATCAGGTAATATATCCTCTTAAATCAAATGGCAAAATGTGACAAGTATGTAGAGCTTCTGATATTTGTATTTAGATTTCAAACATTTATGGTGCTTCACTAAGCTTAGAATGAAAGCTTGTACTGTATGTGAAATTGTATGAACTTTCAACCCTGCATATCAAATGCCAGAATTCATCCATAGGCAAAGAAGGTTAGCGGTTGATACTGACCTTCATTGCTACTTTCCATGTTCTTTTCAATAAAACCTGTCCACAGCTATACAGGAGTCTTGTACTGATGAATGATGTGTGATCTATTGCAAGCTAAAGCAGGCTTATCTGCATAATACTATCAGATTTCCTTCAGTTTTATTGTGATTTCTTGTCACTTT